>LKTO01000013.1:0-265684 GCA_001399465.1 Hymenoscyphus scutula | reverse complement strand
AAAAAGCCCCCCCCCCCCCCCCCGCTCGCCGTTTCGTTGCCTTTCTCCTTTCCTTGCCTTGTTTTCTTTCACCCCCTGCCCAGGCACTGTAGATCAGATCGTAATTCTCCCTCTTTTTTTCTTTTGTTGCATACCGCACTTCTGAGGCTGTGAGTGGGGTTGGTTTGTGGCTTTTTTTTTTTGGAGGGGGGAGTTGTGCTGGGTCTGGGGTTTGGGGGTTCGGTGAGGGGAGGAGACAACATTACGCGCGACGACAATCTGCTATGCTACGAAGGAGGGTTAAGCGCGCGGTTGATGGGGGGGTTTTTTTGTGTTACCTGTTTCTGTTTTTGTTGCTTTTGTTGGTTGGAGGGATTTAGGGGACTGGGTGTCAATTTTCTGGTGGTGTTCCTGCAGCGTTCTTGGAGTTGGAATCGGTTCTCGCGAGAATGTTAGCAGCTGGGGTTTCGACCGAGTTAACGAAACATTTTCGTCCCTTCTTTCTGTCTTTCAAACACAGGTGGAAACTAGTGCGGCAGTACCGGTAGTTTGCATGAGGTGAATGGTTGGTCTTTCCTTCCTTGGCTTGCCCTGAGTCCCTCAATGTTTGTCTAGGAGAAGGACTCTGTCAAACGAATTGTGGGAGGTGAACTGTTCGCTGCCTAACCACCAACTTGAATCTTACAGTAAATCCTAAATTATGGTCTAGCTCCATTCATCGTATCGCCTTGCATCGACTCCGTTTTTGCTAAAAAATGGAAGCTTGCTAGGGATCAGGAACGAGTTGTGTAATTATTTTCTACCCTAACTTTCAATTCTTGCGATGGTTGGGTCAACGAATCACAAGCTTGCAAGGAATCTCATCTCAACATTTAGATCCATTCTTAAAGAACCTGTCGAATGGGGCCCCACGGAGTAGGAGATCCACTCTGGAACCACGAGATCATTTAATCCTTCACCTTTGCTGTAATCCTTGATCAAGCGTGAAGAGTCGAAAAGTCTAGGAGTATTTTACTGTTGCATTATTTGATAGTAATTAGGACCTTTTTTCTGTTGTAGTAGCTTTATCTGAACAGCATCTAATGAACACTATTTGCCCAAATGGGCGGGAAAATAAATTTACATTCACTCTCAATGTCATTTTATTTCCAAGTCTTTTGTTAAATGTTTTTGTTCTATTAAATTGCTCCGACTTTTTCGGATAATTTAGTAAGGCAATAACACATACGCTAAACAATAAACTGCCTCTGTCAAAAATGCTCCTATACCCCTTTTTATAAACGAAGTCGAGAAGAATAAAATTCACATTTCCAAATCCTGCTTCCAAATCTGAACTCATGATTGCTTTTGCAAGTTGGGTTTTATTTCCAAATCCAGATTTTGATTCCAGAGTACGCATTTGATGTGCGGAGTTAGGGTACTGTGAACGAGAGAGCAAGAAAGCTAGAATTCTATCCTTATTCCATGCAAAAGTTCTCCCCTTTCAAGAATTCCGCCAGTCGCTTAACTTCCCAAGAAAAAACAGCAAGAGGACGGAAAAACCTTGATTCTAAAGACAACAAAGGTTGAAATTCGGATAGGTAGTTTACTGCGTGACTGCGTGATTTTGTGAGACCATCTGATGAGTATATCTTTTGCAAAGATGCAAAGCTCTGTACTTCGCAAAAATGCAATGCTTAAAAGACGGGTCCCTAGAGTCTTTGGATTCCACTAACAAGCAACAATTGATATGTTTGAGTTGGCAGATGCCCAAATGATACAATGTATGCTCCGCCTATCCACCAATCAAGACCACCAAGGTCACAAATCCCCCCCGTCAAAATGACATTTGCCATGGCCCCAAACATAAGTCATCTTCAGGCTCAGCATGCCTTCAAATGATTCGGAACCTCGTATTACCTATGGGACCAAAACCCCGCTCATGGGGTTTTCGTAGGCCCGGGTAATTCTTCACAAGTTCCCCCTTCATGACCCCGTGAACATAACATGGTCCAATAAGCTTGTACACATCCACGCCCTTTTTCTCCAACGTTACTATATTCTTTTTTAGTTTCCCATCTCCCTTCTGTCCCCCCTTCACTTCATAAAAGTGTTCCACGATTGTTCTTGTTAAGGGTCTCAAAACAACTGGGACGCTGCAACCCCAGAATAGGCAGATCCTATCATCATTTTTCGCTTCTGCTGGAACGATGCCTATGAGTATCTCGGAGTCAGTGTTACTTCTTTGGGGATATTTAAGAGATTTGGAGCATGTCTCAACAGTAAGGTGCGGCAGGAGCAAGGAGCCAGACTCCAGAAAACGTGCCCCCAAAATTACTTACCCATTCTGCCATCGTAGGTGAACATGAAACGACGATTCCAGGTCACTGCTTGAAGTCGATCGATAAATTCGCGTTCCCGTTTGTTGTCTTGTTTCTTGCCATTCATCACCGCAAGCTGCTTCACCTCGTCGGTGAAAACTTTTCCCCGACGGCCTCGACAATGTTTGAATTCTCCTTGGAAATGTTTTCTGCACAACTTTCGATACTCAGCTGGCACTGGTTCTCCTCGTGGGTCTTTGTTACCAACTAGGGTTCTCCACTGGAGTGTGCTATTAGCCTTGTTGAATAAATGGCAGTTGGAGTGTGGAATGCATCAATTGGGAAAAGCTCTTACAAACGCATCTGAAATATGAGGGAGACTCTGGTTGTCTCTCCCTCGATTGTCTCGTGCTTTCCATTTTCCCCTTCGCTCCCTTTACGAGAAAGTGTCTTCAAACCATACCGTGACTCGATGTCCAGTTCATCTTGTTGTCTCTCTCTTGCGCGTCTCTCTTTTGCAAGACCTAAATCTTTATCGTGCTCCCATTCCTTATGAAGCCACTCGAACGGTATATTGCCTTGCTCACAAATATCACCCAACTCAGCGATGCCGGAAATCTGAAAACCATCAACAACTAACGAAAGTGGCTTTGAATGAACCATTGGCTGACAAAACAACAGCGGCTCCCCCTTAGTAGCACAATAACTGCAGCCATCCAGTTTCCCAATTAAGCAATCGGCATTGACTCTCGTGTACATCCCTCCCTCTAGTTGCTTGAAAGGACGATTTTCTCTTGATGCAATCCAGGAAGGCTGCTCTCTCCTGAATTCTTGCTCGAATAAACCCCGCCCTTGGGCCCATGGTACACATATGATGTTCAACGACTTCGACTTTCTAATAACATACTGGACAAAATCTCCGTAGACTTGGACTGTAGGTGTCGCGTAAAACACACCCCCTTCGTCTTTTTCGTAGTCCGGCATGAGCAAAGGTTCATCCACCAGGTTGAATGTATCTTTACCCAGATGCAAAATGGCGTATATTGCGTCTCGTGATACCGAAACATCGTTGGCGATCAAGGCGGAAATAAGAGTACCGATTGTTGCCAGTCTTGTAAACTCGCCGTTCGAGTGCCTCTGAACGAGATGGTCCAAAACTTCGAGCAAGCTCTGAGCACCATAAGCGCGGATGTTAACAAAGTTCCACCTGGCGGCATTTTCCATGCCCTTGGAGTGCTCAATTAGTAGACGAACAACGTCATCTTCCCGTTGTATTGTTGGCCGAACAGCATTCAAGAACAGAGCCCAGTCGATTGATGAGCCGCCGAAGTATAAAGTTGCTTTCTTGGCAAAAGCTATTTCTGACACAACCCTAAATGACATTTGCATTAATTCGGATGCTACACTGGAAGAGTGTGTGGTAGATATTGTGAAGGTGGGTTTGACGGGTTTGTATTGATAATCGGGCATGAAATAAATGCTTACCAGCGTCTAGTAAACCATTGTCAACGCGTCAATGCAGCGAATGCCTTCCATTTACGAACACTTGTACCCCTATTGTCGAAAAACTTTCTGAAGTTTTTTACGAATTCTAGAACAAGCTTACTGTCATTTTCTCTGGGACCGAGGTACACGCACACATGTACCGCTCTTTGATACTGCCAAGAATTTCGGAGTCAGTATTGCATTTATCTAGAAAAAATCTAGGAGGAAATAGACTTGTGTCTGAGGAGGAAATCGTGTCTTAATCCTCCTAACACAATCCGAATCAGGGGAAAACAATCGGGGGGAAACCCACTATCTTGACCATAAGGGCCATATGTTCCTCTAGCTCGACATGGTTTTTTTGATTGATACAGATTTTGTCAATCCACAAAAAGCGACTTGTATGCTCATACCTTAATGCCTTCAGAGCATTGAACAGTGTCCCGCTAATTGTGAGGGCCATACATTGGCCTTTCGCATTCAGAAGCGATAAATATTGGTCCTTTCCCTCATCAGCTCCCCAGCACCATGAGAGTGCTTCGTAGTCTTGGGTCAAACGGTCGATGTTGTGCGTGGAAAGGACTCCCCTAAGTGGTACCCTGGCTTTTACCGCGGGAGGAGGTTTTTTTGAATTGTTGTTCTGAAAGGTATGTTCTGGTTTGTCCTGAATTGCTGGCATCTGAGGTGCCAGGTCTGGCGGTTGATATGTGAAAGATGCAGTTGGGACGCTTACTCCCCAGGGCTTGAGCTCCAGAAGTCGAAAATTCCGATTGTCCTTTCCCAGCCGTTCGTATAATGTCGAGGGCCTGTCCATATTGGCTGAGCAGGTAAATTCAGTTCGTGGCAGGTATGCAGTTAGCGACAAGGAAGTAAATCCTACCTCGAGTACAGGTAGTAATATACTAATCATAACAAAGATGATAGCACAATCCTTTCCTCCGCACTTCTGGCAAAACCCAAGCATTCCATTTCCACTCTTTGGGAAGAACTCCGTACTGAATTTCTGTATCCAGACAGCGAATTCTTTCTTTGGGTGGAATGGAATGGGAGAAGTTTCTTCATTCACTTCTGCGACCCACCTAGTATTGTCATCAAAAATAACCGTTCGAGAACGGTTGGGATCAGAAAGTGGTAAGGAGCAAAGGAATAATGTCTGCGCAAAAGCCAATGATTTGCCGTTCTCCTACGTTTTCTAAATGAAGATAGAAGATACGCTGAGAGACGACACCTCGAGAAAAAAGTGCGAATGTTCGTCCTCGTTGAAACAATAATCATGGAATGGCAAACCAAAAACAGAAAACAAAAAACCCATCAATCAACTGGAAGGCGTCACTGAGGACTGGACATGGCGCTGCGAGATACTCTTTGCGCATCTGTGACCCAGTCATCACGATCTTACAAAGGAGGCACACGTGCGAATTGATGGAGTCACTCCACTTGAAGGTTCTAGTTTTTCGATGGGGATGTTTAGTTGATAGGAAGCAAGGAGGGACTGAGAGGCGCTTGCCCGAGGAGAAAATGAGCCGTCACGGGACAACCCCTATTTTAGGGCACGTGAAGTTATTTACTTCCAAATTGGAAGCCCCTAATTACAATATCAAGTCTACTGAGCCATCGAAAAGCCCAAACCAAGACAACAAGTGACAACACGCTCACCCAACCCCCACCCCACGCCCTCCTTCCAACTTCCCAAGTTCCAAAAAGGCAAATGTCTCAAACACTCCCGAGTCCGCGACAACTAACGAGAAACCTGGCGCAGAAACAGCTTTTTGTCTCAGTTTCTCCACGCGGAATTCTCCATGTTTCCGGTTTCCGTCACTGTCTCTGTCTCTTCCTCTGCCTCTGTCTCTGTTTCTGTTTCTCCTCCTAATAAAAACCAGCCACGGCTCAAAAGCAAAGCAAAGAAGGCGGTGGAAAAGCTTGTCTGTGCCTTAATGCTTATCAGTCACTCCAGATATCCGAATGGTTATGTTTCAGGAATATGAGAACTGAAGGAGGGAAAGAGGCTCGTGTGAGGAGAAGGTTCAGGAAGGGACATGATGTCTTAGGAACTGCTGATATCAGGCTCATTGCAGTGGTTCTTTGATGTTGTGGTGTTATGCTGTAGGTTTCGAAGGCAGTGGTTGTGGTTCTGTGATGGGGAGCTTGCTTTCGTGCTTCTTCGATGCATGGGAGTCGCTAGGATTTGGAAACTGTTGAGCTTTGTACGAGTGAGTGTCTTGGATTTTTCCTCATAAATTTTGGTCATCGCGACCTCGGACGTATTCGAGGCGAGACGAGTTTGAGAGCTGGGGTTGTGAGAAGATGAGGGGATGTTTAAAGAAACCAGAGACTCTTGGAGAAGTTAAAGAAGTATTATTACAAGGTAGACTAACAAAGTGGCCTATATTGCACATCATGGAAGAAATGTGGGAAGGACTGGTAATCAATTCCTGCTGTTTATGAAAAAAGTTCCCAGCTATAGAGTTAGATCCGGAAAGTTCGTCACTGTACGCCCTGCTCCTAGTGCGGCCCATTGTCCAACCCTCTCTCACCTCCGAACGAAATTTCTTCCCCTTCGAAAATAAATTCCATAGATCAATTCCTGATCAACCGTCTAAAATGACTCCTCAATGGAAAGCAAGACGTCATAAAAAGTGTTTGCACTACCATTCAATAGCCGCCAATCCACCAGGTTGCTGATCCCACTTTCTTTCCACGATAATCGTTCTGTGCAGATTGTAACGGCACATCCGTACCAAGGTTCGACAAGTATCTCCCTCGTTGCCGTAGCGTGGCATCCCCCTCCTGGAAACGTACAGAAAAATCGCTTAAAATAACCATCGGCAGAAGAAGGGGCGGTTGACCCAGAATCAAAGATGACAAATGAAAATGTTTTTTGGTTGTTGTTACCAAGTTGAAAGATCTTGTGGTTGACATGCATATGTTGAGAGTCAATATAAATCTGCACGTGCGACACAACGTGCATGCACCATGCGGTGATGCCGTTTCCCCAGACCTGCAGGGAAATATTAAGTCATTAGAGAAAAGGAAGGGACCTCAGAAGCCGATGCACTCCACTACTTCCATCCTGTAACTGGCCGAATTTTATGCCTCTCTCGCATATTCGGTTCATGGGGTACTTGTTTTTCGTAATTTCGATACTGAAAGAATCAGGATGCAATTGCACTGTTTCTTTTGCCCATCAAATTCCATCGCTGCTTCTTTTGCTTTGGCTCTTGTACGGCTGGGCTCGAAGATACGACGGGTGCTTTGATCTGTCCCGCGGGAGAGATGGGTGCTTCCCCGAGCTTCCTCGTGGTACTTGTGTGCAGGCGGTCAAAGATGTCTTTCTCGGCGTATACAATGGCCTGTGGTCGGCTCGAGCCGCGTTGTGATCCAGAGTTGGGTCTCTCAAGTGCAGGTCTCTGTGGCATGGAAGTTGAATGGGATGTATGCTTGATTTCAAGATTGTCGGAAGAATTTGATGTCGTACTATTACCAGAGCTTTCTGCGGGCGAGACTTCTACTATGAGTGTTAGCGGGTAGGTGGCCCAAAGTTGCGAGTGGGTAGTATAGTGTTCTTGGTGGGAATGGAAGAAAGCGTAATATACCTTGGCTGTGAATATTCGAGGCTAAAGGTGAAGGCCCAATACTTGCGCCAAGACCAGAATCATGGTACGAATGTCCTCGGGCCTTTTGTGGTCGTCGTTGTGCAGATTCAGGGTGAGAGTAGTAGGCGTCCCCTCCTCGGTCAAACCACGTTGGGTTGTAGCTACTGTAACTACTATTTCGTGGCAATGCGGGCATTGAAGTTGAACTTGAACTTGGACCAGCGGCTGCGTTGGCGAATGAGGTTGTAGAAAGTGTGCTTGGGGGTCGACTCATCGCCATCTGACTTCTCCTTTGATGCTGCTGCTTGATCTTGGATCGATCTTCATGCTTCCAACTTGAGGGAGCACCACTGAGAGCGTCAACAGCAGCATGTTTTGGGATGTGCTTGTAAGGCATCTTGACGGGCTCAGTCTCTTTTCCCTTTTCCGCCGTCTTTGCCTTGTGCTCCTTGGCGGCTTTTCTGCTCTGCTTTATTTTTGAGAAGACGGACATTTTGAAGGTGTTGAAGAGATCGAGGGCGTTAAACAATGGCACGGGACTGGGAGAAGGCGTGGCCGCGAGGTGTGCTTTCTAGGTGAACGCGAAAAGAGGTTGGAGAGACGATGAGTTGAAGGTCGGAAATAACCTGATTACAAGGGATTGGTGAAAACAAGGCTTATAGTACAAGTTTGATGGGGGAAATAGTCGAGCGAGGTTGCGGTGCAGAAAACGAGAGAGGGGCAGCCTCGGGTAGCGCGGTCGTATTGGGTCAAGTTGGTAGACGACTGGAGGAATGGTTAAGATTACTGCCCTGACGGAAAAATATGAAGGCAGTGATGTACCGTAGACCCAAACGTAGATGAGAGGATGAAAGGCTGGAAAGGGAGGTGAGATGTTGGGGAGAGCAGCAGATATAAGCCGCCTCTCAACAGCACAACACCAGGAAGCGGCAACAGGGAGCGGAAGAGGGTGGAAGAAGTTGGCAAGCAAAGAAGAGGTGCGAGATCCAAGTTTCAATGGAGAGACATGGACTTTGAATCAAGTACCAGTATGAAGATGTACGTGAACGGCGGGTTTCGCGACAGGAGAGGAGGAGGAGATCGATACCTAAATGAGACTCGCAGGTTGGTTTTATTTTGTATACGAGTGAGGCACTGGAGCAGTGCTGGAGCAGTGGAGGGGCGAAAAGCTGTAGCTCTTGTAATAAAATCCAATAAATCCGATTTGATCCCCTGCCCGCCTTAGCCTTTTGAAGGGACCTGCTACCCTGCTACCCTGCACCAGCCATTTACCTAGATTGGTTCCAGTTCCAGCAACCAGCTCCCTACCACCACTCGTCAACCAAATTTTACCTGGACTGCTTCAGTGCTTGCTGCAGGCCCTGCGCGTGGGACGTTCAGCTTCGCGGGACGACGGTGCTCAGTGTGATCCAGACCAGATTGCTTCCTACTCGTAGAGTCGTAGGCCAGCCAAAAGAAAAGCAAATATTGCTTCATGCAGCTTAGCAGCGGAGGAGGCCTGTCCTGTCGTCTCTCGGAGTCCTCGGCGTCGGTGCCTCTGTTGCGCTTCAAGAGCCCTTGGCTGCATTCTCAAGAGGAGGAGAGTCAACCCAACGTACGCTCCCTACGTTGCCTGAACCTCTCAACACCAACACCAACTCCTCCTCCTGTCCAGCCCTGTACTCCGTACTACAAACACCATCAAACCCCCAGACCAAAACATCCTCTTGAGGGAGCACCAGAGGGCTGTGGGTTCGGAATTCGGAAGACAAACGTGGTGGGATCACTCTCCCCCCATCTACTGTACCAGTGCAGCACTTCCTGGCGAACAAACATCCCACGCTCATAGATGAATTGGTGGCGTTCCTGTGTGGCCGGGAGAAGCCTTGCCATGCCATCATGCTGGTGCTCCGTCCGTACTTATTTCCCATGCCTTTCTTGCCATGCACATCGAACCGCACAAGCACTTTTGGATTGCCAAACAGAGGTAAAAGCCCACCCAACCGGGGGCTGCTTCAGGGGGCCTTCGAGGAATCAGGAGTCAGGGTCTTCGTCTGGGTGGTCGGTAAGCGACAGACCGCTTCTCGATTGACAGCCCTGCGAGAATTCTCGTACCGTATGCATGCACTTGTTGCTTCCATGATCGGATCAATCTATTTCAGGGCTTGTTTGAGTAGTCACTTCCTTGCAGTATCGAAAAATCCCAAGCTGATTGAACATCATCAAAGAGACATAAAATTTCTCTCCACCTCGAAAAAGCTATCCGCTAACCACCATCAGGTCAACCAAAAAAGCAACATAGCAAAGAGCCTCCTTTCAAAACAAACAAACAATCAGATTCAAACCGGGATACTTCTTCTTGGCACGACTATCCAGCAACCCGGCCCAGAACCTCGGAAGCTAGTGCCTGGATTGGAGATGACACTGCTGTCAGCGAGAAGCCATGACGAAGAGATAGAGAATCCAAAACCTGATCCTTAAAAGTGGAACAACCACACTGCAGCTGCCACCACCCAGAGAGTCTTAGTTCTCGATAACTACAAGCCATGACAGAGGCTGACTGCTCCATCACTCAAACCCACTTGGGCTGCGCTCAGACAGCTTTTCCAATTGTGTTACCAGTTTTGATATCCTATCATCGTCGTACCGCCCATCAATGAGAATATTCTTTGAGATCCCGAGCCTCCTTCTGGCGAGATGAGCCTCGGTTCTCTTATCCTCAACAATATCAAGTATGCGTTGTCAAACACGGCTTACATGCAGCCTTGAGTGTGAGGTTGTCCTCTCCACTCGATCCATCATAAGCTTGTTGGACTATTGACTTTTGATGGATACAACTCAACTTATATCTGTGAGAAAATAAAACAACGAACCAGATTCTCCGTATAGGTACTAAATGGGGAATTGCGGAGAATAGGGACGATAAATATGCACACTAGGTACGGAAATCGTATGGTTAAAGGATGGCTTGCTAACGGCATATGCAACTCAAGTTGGTGGGCTCAGCTCAGCCAGAACCGACCCCAAAACGCCAAAACGCCAAAATACAACTCGTAATCTCCAACGAGAATATCTGGCGGTAATTAACAAGCGTTTATATGACCGTACAACCAGAGGCTTCTTCCAGTTCATATCACTGCGTCTGAGCGAAATATTGTGTTATTGGATTCAGTGACCCCCACGCCCCTTGGGCCCCTCCCTCCCTTACCTTTGCAGCGGAAAATATTTCTTGACTTTGTCACCTTGATCATATGAGACTGATCAAAATTCCGAATAAATAATACAGATCTCCCAGTGTCCCCCCAAAATCTTCCTCGGTTTTCGTCGTGTTCCTGACCATCTTCGGAATTCCTTATCGATGTCTCTGAGCAACCCGGTCATGTTTCATAAAAGGATCCCAATGCTGTCATATAACAATATTGTCCCTTGTCAATTGATGGATTGCCCCAGGGATTAATTTATTACTGTATCGAGTGCACCGCCGCATCGGCGACGATTGCAAAATGTAACCAAGCTTCTCGAATCTTGGGTCTTGGGTCTGATCATTCGGACCCACACCACCCAGGCAGGAGTTTTGTTTGGTTTCTGTGTACGAAGATGCTGTCGGATGAGAATGTTTTGATACTTAACAAAATATGTTTTTGGGTGACTGATTGTTTGTGTGAGCTGCCTCGAGGGCTCGGAGGGGCTGAGTGAGCCTTCTGTCAGTCATCCAAGCATTTCTGCAGGTACGGTTTCACAGATATCACAACCTATCCGAACACCATTTTACCTTCGCCTCAAACTCCAAAAAATAGCCACGCCCTCGGTGTGAGAACCGCAGCACGACCGCTACTGTATTCTTTCAGCCCAAGGATTTTTGTGTTCTCTTGCCTATCGACCCTATTGAGCCAATGGTTTTCAATTGTCTTCTGATACATGGATAATATGCATGCATAATCTTATGCACGATTAGCTTGTACTCTTGGTATTGATACGTGGGCAAGATGGAGGCTGCAGCACTTTTCTTTTTGCTGGGAAGAACAGGTTCAGGTTGGCCTCGGCTTGGATTTCTTCGTCGGAGGTCACATTCATAGGTGTAATCGCATACGAGGATATCACCTCACTTCTTTCTTTTCTTCGTAATCTCCTCGTCGGGACTTTAAATAGCTCTACGAAGTACCTACGTATACCAAACGGCGTCAACGGGTTCCGAGCCGTCACTCATCATACAGATCACCGTATTTGTACCTGGACCTGGAAGCCCTTCAATTGCGGCTTGAAGCGGTGAGACCAAACCCCGTTGAAAAATTGGTTGGTTACAACTGCCACGAGAATTGGTAGATAAGAAGCTGTTGGAATCCGTTGGCCTCGAGCCTTGATGGTTGGACAAATGGCCTGCAGAGTCTGGATGACAGCGTCAATGAATCGAAAATAGGATACGGACGAGGAGCTTCGTTGAGCTCTTCGACGCGTTCCAAGGTTATCTAGCTCGACGTTGGCTTGCGTGAGAAACCAAGAGTTGGGTTCCCGTCCGAAAAGTAACAAGGACTGCCCTCCACCAAGGAAAGTTCTCGAGGAAAGAATTAAATTAACCCAATTTGAACCAGAAAACGCGTGGGGTATCTAGGTAGATATCAGAGCTGCAACCTGGAAGTGATGGTGGGGTCGCTTTCTTAAGATCTCTGCACCTCCATCGAGCTTGAGAGGTCGTCGTTCCTTCTATAGCTTAGGTTGTCTCGGCGACACGATTTCTCAAAGACTACCTTGACTGCACTAACTTAGACCTCCTAGTCGATAGATATTTCCACATCTAGCTTCTTCTTGATCTAAGGCAAGTAGAACTTAGAAACTTAGGGTTTGAAACAATTAAGAAAAGTTAAGTAGGCATGAACTAGGTGAGACGATTTATGCCTGGAGACACTTGCTCTTCATGTCTTGTTCTTCTACATCACTCCAGCTCCGTCGGAAGAGTCTGTAAAGGTAAAACAAATGCCAATTTTCAGGATGAAGGAATCAAATTGAAGTTTAGATCAAACCTTCATATCGGTAGAGTGCCGAAAGGTATTAATTATACTCTCGACGGGCTTTGCTTACAAAAGAACATCCAACTTCAAGATTCCAAGCCATCATCAAGGAGTTTTCTTAAGATATCTTTGTCTATGAAATAACTTTACTAGTACGGACGTGAAAGGGGTTTCAAAACATCAGATAGTGTTGACATCATAACGCAAAAATTGTTGATAGCGGGGTGTCGCAGATCGGACGAAAACCCCTTCGGAACGATGAGAATTGTGCGCGTGAAATAAATTAAAAAAGAAAGACAGGAAGTTGTTTGATAGCAGGTCGTGAAAAGGGATGGAAATGAGGGCATTTAGACATACAGTTTTGGTATGTAGGTTGAAAGTCAACAAGCAATATTTGGAAAGGGTCGCGTCTCGACGTGATATTTTAACCTCTCGAGGGACCGTTCTGAAACGTATGACGCTATCGCGGCCCGTGCTATATTTAGCCAGCTATCACCTCCAGCTCCCGTCAACTCGATAGGCGCTCGTGACTAGAAACCACCTCGTAGATGACCACCAAAGCACTCGGCCATTTCCTCAGCATCTAATAACCCTACTGTACAATTGAATCCATTCTACCTAGTTAAAAAACAGTCCGTTCAACGTCGATTCCGTATTTATCTCAACCATTTGTTGACACACTAGGGTCGGCTTGCCGAGTTCGGCATTTGGCGCCAGCGCGGCGAGCCCTCTTCCCGTCGATCGCATGGAACCTGAACTTCAACCTGGAAAGAACCACACGGCGTCACCATCCATCAATCGCCGAATCCCCCAACGACGCCTTTTGAGGCCTTTCCCCCGCACGCGATCCACGACACGATCCTCCTCTCTGGACGCGACATTTATACATGACAACCGGCTTCAACTGAGCTATCTGCTGCCTCGCGCCCCCTCGCGCCTTCCCCATCTCACTATCCAACCCAAATCCGCGCAAAGTGGCGCTCACAGCCATCACTACGAGCCAGGCTCCGCTGTCTCTCCAACAACACGCGGACATTGCAAGCAGTTCTGCAGACGAGCTGGAAGGGGAACTACAACCTTTGATGATGGCACAGCCGGTGCCTGATCCTCCTCCGAGCAACAAGAAGAGGGTGAAGGTCTATGAGCTGCGCAACAGTGACTGGTTTGATAGGGGCACTGGCTTCTGTACCGCAGAATTAATACTGGTACGTGATGCGCCCTTCCGAGTGACCCCTCCAAATTATCCATCGTCGCGTCTTTCGGGTGGAGAGCTTGTCGCGCATATGTAAAATGGCCATCGCTAACTTCGGGGCGCGTTCCAGAACGATGTCAACGGCCATGAGGAACCACGGGTGGTGGTACAATCGGAGGACCACCCAGAGCGCATTTTATTAGAGACACGCATTGTCAAGGAGGATCTGTTCCAGAAACAGCAAGGTGTGTTGCTCAGCAAAATTGATAGAAAGCCATGTCGGCTAACAATGGTCAACAGAAACCCTGATAGTATGGACGGAACCTTCAACCAATGTCGACATGGCCCTTAGTTTCCAGGAAGCCGAAGGCTGTACCCAGATATGGTCAGTACTGTTGCCAGCAACATGTCAAATTGTGGCGAATGAATGCTGATTTAGAGACGCTGATTAGGAAATTTGTGAGCAATATCCAAGAAACGTTTTCACAGATGAGTGGAACAGGTAGGCGGCCATCCTGTATATACTTTTCTTATTCCGTCCCCCTTTTCTATATCTGGAGTTATGCTTCAGCCTCAAGCACCCTGCTAACTCTCTTAGATGATGCTCTTGACGACGATATGCCCCTCGACCATGCTTATAACAGCCAAATTACGCTGCCCGTCCCTTCGCTAGGGAACTTGCCCGAGGTGGAATCTCAGGTCCGGGGCTTCAACAATACTAACCCCGGGCGCGACGCAATGGCAAAATTCATCATTTCCGAAGACTATATAAAACAACTAGTACCTTTGTTGGAAATGGCCGAAGACATGGAAGACTTGAACAGCCTGCATAAGCTCTGCAACATAATGAAGACTTTCATACTTCTCAACGACAATTCGATTATGGAGCTTGTGGTTAGAGAAGATTTATACCTGGGCGCTATGGGCGCACTCGAGTACGACCCGGATTTTCCAAGCCACAAGGCAAACCACCGACAATGGCTCAGTAAGGAGGGAAGATATAAGGAAGTTGTGCGAATTCAGGACGAAGATATTCGGAAAAAGATTCACACGGTTTATCGATTGCAGTATCTCAAAGATGTCGTCCTTGCCCGCATCTTGGATGACCCTACCTTTTCGGTGCTGAATAGCCTTATTTTTTTCGCGCAAGTGGACATTGTCCAACATATCCAGTCAAATCCGCCATTTTTAAAGGAACTATTTGGTATATTTAGCCCACAGGAAACAAACCAGGAGCGCAAGAAAGAGGCAGTTCTTTTTATCCAGCAGTGTTGCGCAATCGCAAAAAATCTTCAACCACAACCGAGAAACGCCCTCTTCAACAACTTCCTGGCGCATGGTCTTCTGTCGGTGATCACTTTTGCATTGCGACATAGCGATGTTGCTGTTCGAGTGGGTGCTACAGATGTATTGGTCTCTATGATTGACCATGATCCTCAAATGATTCGCCAAACTATTTTCAGGCAGATTAGTGAAAGACAGGTGCCTCTAACGGACTCTCTGATCGACCTTCTCCTTGTGGAGGCAGATCTTGGCGTCAAGGCACAGATTGCCGATGCAATCAAAGTCTTGTTGGATCCAGGTCAACAACAACAAAATGGTCCTCAAGACCCCTCTAGAGCAGGTGGTGAATTCGGACAGAGGGTATTGAGACCGCAGGTCGATCCGCAGCAGGCTGAATTTGTAAAGGATTTCTATGACGATTCGGCGAAAAAGCTCTTCAAACCTTTAGTTGATCTCAAGGACAGGAAGGACATGAATTTCACTGTTCAGCAAGTCTCCCTTTTTATATATCTGATCGAGATATTGTGCTTTTTCGTTCGACAACATACACATCACAGCAAATATTTTGTGCTTTCGGAGCACCTGGGTGAACGCATTGCTCAGCTTTTGTCGAGCCCAGAAAAGTACTTGAAGCTTAGTAAGTTCTTCCACTGTTCTGCAATAACTGTACTTACGCTCCTCCAGCTGCCTTAAAATTCTTCCGCAATCTGATCGGACTACAAGATGAGTTTTACAATCAACACATGACTGGAGGGAATCTCTTCAAGCCAATCCTGGACTTGATCGTTGAAAGCATGCCTCGCGACAACCTCTTGAACTCGGCCTGTCTCGAATTCTTCGAGTATATCAGAAATACTCAGACCAAGAGCCTAGTAAATCATCTCGTCGAGAACCATCGGGCGCTTCTCGAGCAAATCACATACGTAGATCTATTCCGAGCTTTTATCAATAGATACGACAACGCCGCTACCTTTGATCCATCTACCCTGGACAGTTCTTTCCTTGATACTGAAGGAGGGGATACACCAAAGCGACCGGAGACAGGCAGAGGACGGTTTGAAAACGAAAGCGGGATCAGGGGTCTTGATCCAGCGGAAGAGGAATACTTTAACACATCTGACGACGAGGAAGAGGACAAAAAGGAGGCACAAGCTGCCGAAGGAAATCAATCTAATACCAATGGCGCTTCCCCACCATCCAAACCTCTGGTGGATTATCCGTCTGACGAAGAAAACGAAAACTTGGACCCGGCAAAGCCCGATGTTGACCACGATCTTCCCCAGGGTAAGGTACTAGGTAAAACCCAACTTGGCCCAAATACTCTCTCAACCACTGGCCCGCCTCCACCAGAAAGATTGTCGGAGAAGCGCAGACGAGAGGACGACGAGGATAACGATGAATTGACAAAGCTGTTATCTTCCAAGCGCCGAAATTCGAGTAGTTCGGTTGGATCGGTTGGATCAGTTGGATCTAATGTTAGCAACACGCTGAGAAGGAAAAAGAGTTTCACGTCGCATGGCGCCAGTTCTACAGCAAAACCGAACAAGATAGCCATCAGCGTGTCATCGGCAATCAAGACTGCGGAAGGCGGCGGGGCGGCAGATAGCGGAAGTTGAATTTAAAGAGGAGTGAAAACAGATATTAGTTTCGGTCAGAGGAGACGCAGCGAAGGCACTTCATTTGGGCATAAGGGGGGTGTATGGAGTCTTGGAAGGAAGGACGAGGTTGTTTTTACAGATAAACCCGCATAGCTGGCTATTGCCTCGCTTGGGGAGAGACATATTTGCACCAGAGAGCATTTGATGATATTGAGACACGACTTGCTGGGATTCTTGTTTGTTGCGAAAACCCTTGTATTATATCACCCGGGTCGGTTCAGGGAGAAGATGCATGAGACCGGTCTTCATAGCAAGAAGTCGACTCAATGACAACATTTGAAAAAATTTGTAATTCGCTACCTGCCGGACCATGCTTCATGTTTTTATTGTCATGCAAGACCAGAGTGTAATATACCCGGGTTTATTCGAGAATTTCCAGACGCCAACGTAAAAACAATTGTTTTGGCCCATTGTTCCAAGCATTGAAGAACAAGATAATTATTTGAACGGAGCGCAGACGAATGGACTCGTTTCGGCTCTCCCGAAGGCTCCAAAAATAGGGGAAAGCTTCGGTTCTTCTTCCCCCAGTCGATCCTAGTAAAGCCGCAAGTCAGTGTCTTCACCTAACATAATTAGTTCCTGTTATGAGTGACGAAAATAAGTCATTCTTTAGTCCGTCCTAAATTTGATTTTGACCTGCCCCCTATGAATGTGTATTCAGCCTTGTCCGTTAGAAGTCGAGGAGAGCTCCTTCAGCCTCGTCAGCCACGGGCATTACTCAGGTCAGTGCCGTTACCCCTGTTTATATCCGCTACCGACGCCTTGTGTCGACCGTGTTCATAAATGCCCGCCTTCAGGACCACTACAACTGATGCGTACCACAACCCCCCGCGCCAAATCTTTCTTTTTGATACATCTCTTTTGCAACCTCCCTTTTCCCAGATTATGTACGATTAGAGCTTCATACGTCAATTGACCTTTCCCACGCGCTCAGCGCAACTTCTCCAACCCATGTTCAAATCTCATTCACCTTAACACTTATTTTACCTTTTCTTCAGTTGCTCTTTTTTATTCTCGAACTTGAGAGAAATTCAACTTCTTCAATCTTGGGGATCGCAGATTGAGAGATGGACTTCAATATGGCGAATGTGATGCAATTGGCGCGGAGTTACTTAGAGAACTTGCGGGAGACGGCACAACAGACACCTTCGCATATCCTGTTTCTATTCTGCCTCTCCACAGTTCTCTCTTCCTTGGTTTTTGTAAGATCTTTTACCTTTCCCTGAAATACCGCAGCTAACCCTCTGCAGCTTTATGGACTTGTCTTCCTTCTTGCGCCCACACCCAGAGCCCCGCATCCCTCAGAGAAAACATACATCACCACAACCTCCGCTGGTCCTGTGCGCTCACAAACCCTCCCCTGTTGGCACGATGACTGGCTCGCACATAGACACGACGCTGCGACTGGAAAGAGCGATGTAAAACATACCGGCAGTATCGAGGGCCCGGAGGTAATGATGAGCGTCGTGGTTCCGGCATACAACGAGGAGGAAAGAATGGAAATCATGCTTGAGGAAGCAGTTGAATTCCTTGATGCTGAGTACGGGAGAACACCAATATCCGGATCTCAAGAAAAGGGCGAGAAGGCTATAAATCGGGGAATTGGGGGATACGAAATCTTGATTGTGAATGATGGGAGTACGGATAAGACGATTGAAGTTGCACTGGAGTTCTCGAGGAAGAACCAGCTCCATGATATTCTGAGGGTCTGCACCTTGCAGCAGAATCGAGGGAAAGGAGGCGCGGTCACACATGGATTCCGGCATGTACGTGGTGCATACACTGTTTTTGCCGACGCAGATGGAGCCAGTAAATTCGGAGACTTGAGGAAACTCGTGAAGGGGTGTCAAGAAGTGGAGGATAAACCAGGTCGAGGTATCGCAGTCGGAAGTAGAGCACACATGGTAGGAACCGAAGCAGTCGTAAAAGTACGTACCCCTCCTTCTCTCTCCCAAACACTCCCTAACAAAAACCCCGCAGAGATCAGCCCTAAGGAACGCCCTAATGCACTCCTTCCATCTCCTCCTTCGGCTCCTCACACCCCCTGCCACCTCACGTATTCGTGATACCCAATGCGGATTCAAACTCTTCTCTCGCGCCGCATTACCCCATATCGTTCCTTACATGCATGCCGAAGGCTGGATCTTCGATGTGGAAATGCTGATGCTGGCGGAGAGTGCGCCGGATGGGATCAATGTTGCGGAGGTACAAATTGGGTGGCAGGAGGTCGGGGGGAGTAAGTTGAACGTTGTGTGGGATAGTTTGGCTATGGCGTGGGGGTTGGCGATTTTGAGGGCGAGTTGGATGGTGGGCGTTTATCGACGGAGATGAACCTCTCATAGAATGGACTGCCGGAAGTGACTTCTTTCGAAGGAGCCCTCAGAATGCGCGCGAAGGATTGATTTAGGTGTATGTATATATTCGAAATAAATCCACCTAGAGTCATTCAACCTTTCACAAATTACCTTGCAGTCCCTTTTCTTTTACCTTGCACTCGCGATAGATAATATATATCCCCACTAGCATGATGTTAGTATCTCCATCGCTCTTGTCAGTTGACTCTAGAACAACGAGGGTTTTACTGCCACTTTTGATGTCCACCGCGAGCTAACGCTCTCCTTGAATACTCCACTTCACATCACATACTCAAATGTCTTTCTCAACTTGACCTATCTATACCAGTATAGCTGGTCCAGCAAACCCAGCCACGCTTCTTAAGAGCTTCATTTTTCATTCGTAGACATACAAGTGCTGTCAAAAAAGAATCCGGTTTCCAGTCTACTATTAGAAACGAGGACAAGCTCCTATACGAGCGCCTATCATAACTGAGAGTTGAATGGAACTAGGTTTTGGTCCATATTTCAGTCAAATAGAGGTCCACATAGACAGTCGTCAATCAATTATCTAGGGACAAAAGCACTCAGGTAATCTATTTACTCCCAGAAACGGTTGCCTCATGATGTGATTTTCTAAGCGAGGCTCCTGCAATTGTTTTATGCTTGGTTGGTGGTTGGAGGCTCTAAGCCGGGCTAGGTTAAGCAATGTTACTTACTGTTTGCTAATGTGGAGAGCTTAAGGAAACGAGACATGCTCCAGAATCCCGGAAGGTTATGCTTGTGGGGAATTTCGTGGCTTGATCTCATAGTATTTCAAACGCGAAAGATTTTCTTCAGTATTATATCATTGTGATCTACCTCGTGTCTTTCGGGCAATACATACATCAGAGATGATGACTTATATAGTTCTTCTCTTCTCCCTGAACGCTCTGCTCTCACTTCTTCTGGTTATTTCTTCCTGGCAAAGTCCCTTTGAAACCCTAAACCAAGATCCCTAACTATTTTTCTGCTCATCTATAATATTGTGCTCTAGAAGTTCGCTTCAATTGCTACACTCAGATATGGGATACTAAATGAAACGTAGCGTTTGTAACTGAGAAGGGACCGAGGAAATGATATCAAGTAAATCTATAGAAGTTAAATCTTAAGAGGAAACTACTTGGTTGCAGGTGGAAGAAATAGAAGGCTGGAATATCTTATTCCGACGCGTCAGTGTCGACCATTTCTTTTTAAGTGGGCTGATACGGAGGAAAAACGTTATAACCAGAATCATTGTTATCTGAGTGACTTGGGAGAACTATCTAAGCGAATCAATGAGATATATTGAATCCAAGAACCAAGGTTAAAGGGTGGAGAGAAACCTTGCTTTCTCCTGTTTTCAAACATAAGTTGGTACTTTAATATTGAGTTGAATATTTTATTACTAATTATACTTCATGTGCAAACTAGGCCTGGAGGAATATAAGCCCCAAAAACTCCAATACCAATGCTCATGCTCGCTATCAAGAGGGGATATATTACAAGAAGAAAAAGGCCCAACCATAAAAGGCTGGCCTGTCGCCAAAATGCATCATCTCCTCTCTCCCCGCCCATATTTACAGAACACTGGATTTACAACCCACACCTCAACTCCTCAGCTCACTGAAGATGAAAGGAAATATTACAACGCACGCCTTCCATAGAATGAGCACGCTCTTTTCAAGTGCCAGTGGGAATTTCCAAACCCCGAAAATGGAACCGATCGTATCTTGAATCACAAGCCAGATGGACAGCAACGCCACGGCGAAGAAATGGTAGACGAGAACGAGGGGTTGACGGATGATACCGGCTAGTAAACCAGCTGGTCCGTCGACACAATTCCCTCCTCTTTTGAAGTAGGCGAAACATCCTTTTTGTAAAGCTTTCAATTGGCTATCGTCGGCGGCGAAAAGGGCGTATAATGCCATGGCCAGGATATTAATGATTGATGAGAGTCTCTTCCTCTTCCAGTGGAACTCCTTCATTGCGGCTTGGATTTTGTCGGTGTCCCCAAGATTTGGAACACGCTCTGGGGAGAGCAGTTCGGCGAGGAGGACTACGTCGTTGAATGCTACCGTCATGCCACCCCCTGTAAGAGGATGTCGCATGTTCATCGCGTCGCCTAATACCACTACTCCTTTTTCTAACTGTGTGCTTGGTGGGAGGTAGCTGTTTGGCATGCTTTTTGGGAGCCTGCCGTTCGCAAGAGCCGCCACGACACAAGGTTGGACGGCTATTGGCAGAGTGGGAATAACAACATTCTGGATGTGTGCCCGTATACCGCCTACGCTTGGATGCGCTGAGGGTGTGTTTTCTGGGAGATCAAAGAGAGCTCTCGTCTCATGTGTACCGATTTGATATAGCAGAACAGGCGGTGAGTCACTTAGAACGACGGTGCCATGATTTGGTGCTGGTAGTGGGCAGTCTATCAGTTCGAGAGCGTAGAATTTGCTCTTAACAATAGGGGTCTTTCCGATCAATTGTTTTCGGAATTTCGAGGCATATCCGTCGGCGATTATTGTGAGTTGGCCAAAATAAAAGTCTGCTTCCCTCTCCCCCGTCTCTGCATTCTTTGTCGTCGTTTCCACTCCGAGAATCTGTGAGCTGAATGTGCTAGTGATGGTTTTTGTGACTTCGGTCTCGACGATGGTGATATTTGGCTGCCTCGCACATGCTCTTCGTAATTGCGAGATAAATCTCCCATGGTGAAATGCCTTTCCCTCTGGTCTTTTCCATTTTTCAATTTCCAAGGCCTTTGTACCATCCGTGCCTGCATTTGCTGGGTATGGAATCACCACATCCGTCCCATGGTATATAACGTCATAGCCTTTGACCGCTATTGCATCAATTCCTTCCAAACAATCTCCCAAGCCCAGTTTGTTCAACGCCAAAATTCCTCCCGGCTGCAAAAGTTCGCCAACGATTCGATTAGGCTCTTTCATCAGTCGCTCAAGCAGCAATACACTACGACCTTGCTTTGCGAGCGCAAATGCGACCGCGCAGCCAAAAACCCCGGCACCAACTACTACCACATCTGCTTCATGATGGAGCCGCCTCCGCTGCTCGTTCGTGGCTTCGAGGGTATGCGTATACGTAGACATCGTTGAGGATGGGAAATCGGTGGGAGTTGAGGAAAGTCGTGGGGGGGGGGACTTCGAAAGTTAATGAACTTTTCCAAGCATGTGAATGCGCGAGCTGATCCTTGTAGTTGTTGAATTGAGTTGCGCAGACAGAGTTCGAGTTCTTATTCTCGAACCATTTCTATATCGGATGAACAGGATTTGAATGAGCTGAGGGTGGGCTAAGTTGAACGAAGGATTTCGAACAATGACATGTGTAAAATGCACTCGTACTTTCGAGGATGATCCGATTTCCCGGTGTTACGACTCTCCCCTTGAATCGGCCCAGGGGCAGGCACAATTTTATTAATTTCCCCGCCAAGCGAGATGTCCAGGTCTGTTGGGATTAACGTGGACCTTTCCATTAGACCAGGCATAGCAGAGGTCATCAACAGTACACCGCCTCCTCTTGAGCCTTTTGCTTTTGGCGCAATCACTAAAGGTGCTAAATATTCGCTTGACGTGAGGTGCACCTAGTTTAGTTCAACGGTTTAGAAGAATCTAACTTGATGTTGTGACTGACAGCCCAACTCCAATCGAGAGCGGAGTGAGAGCAGGGTGTGCGGTTAAAAATCATCGCAACAGCATCCGCTTCCACTCTCAAAGTACAACGTTGTACAGAGTCAACCCCACCCATGAGACCCCTCTTCCTAGCCAAGCGCTGCCACGCAACAATCACACAAGCTCACATCTTCAAAATGTCCACCTGTAGCATCAACAAGACCAAACCCCAGTTCTCATCCTCATACCCGGAAGA
The DNA here is from genome assembly GCA_001399465.1 of Hymenoscyphus scutula. NCBI lineage: Eukaryota > Fungi > Ascomycota > Leotiomycetes > Helotiales > Helotiaceae > Hymenoscyphus > Hymenoscyphus scutula. The sequence continues at coordinate 242,978 of LKTO01000013.1, read as the reverse complement.
GCAAGGAACCAAAGACATCTTACCACTCTTAAAAACCTCGGGCGAAGGTGGGAGATGGAGTTTAACAGAGAACGGAAAGGGTATTGAGAGGAAATTCAAGTTTAAAGGATTTAAGAAGTGTTGGGTTAGTGCTTTGCTTCCCTCCATTTGTATATATCCTTCGGAGGGTTGAGAGCGATGCAAAATTTGAGTTTTTTTATATTGACGAAATATGGAATCCATAGGAATTCATGAACACAGTCGCACCAGAATGTACGGTTCAGAAACATCATCCCGAGTGGTCCAATGTAATGCTCCTCATGTCTTGAGGATTCACCCATCTAATAAAAACAGGTTTATAACACAACTTTTATTCGCTGGACAACTCATTCTCCGCCGGGAGTATCACCTAAGGATATTCTGATGGCCAAGTTTTGCGATGAAGCTGCTATGAAATTTGGAGAGGTGGCTGAGGAAGTTGAGGATGAGGGAGGGTTGGGAAAGGATTTGGTTGATAGAGTTGCTACTGAAGCTGGGGATTGTTGCGTGCCAAAGACGAAATGATCTCGCTTCTTTTGTAACATACGATTGTGGAAGGGGCACTTGTGATGTAATTTTTTTTGTATGTATGAATCAATTTGTATTAAGTATTATTAGGGCTGTAACAAGGAAACGTCTTTTCAGTTCTCAGTGATGACTACTTTACCTCCCTTTGCGCCTGATAAACAGAAACCGCCCGTCTAAACTGAGAGGCATCCCCAACTCGATGTAGACAAGCGTCCTTCAACAATCGAATCGGCATCAGACAAAGGGATGGAATTCTACCCCTCGTTCTCTTTCCAACCTTGCCTCCACCTAATATCCCTCTCCAGTATCGTGACAACCTAGAAAAGAATCCACCCCCAACGTGACTTCTGTCCAGGGCACCTCTATATATACAACCAGTTTCCCAGCTCTCCGCCTCTCTACTGGGCCTTCTTAGCCTCCTTTGCGAGCTTGCGTTCGCGTCTCGCCTTTGCAGCCTCTGGTCCAGACTCGGTATCCATCACATAATCCCACCATCTGAAGCTGCTAGCATAGTTTCCAATGAAACGTTCGTGGTGGACATCGTGATGTTCGGCTCCAGCCCAGAATGGTAGAAAGTGGTGTAGGGACCAAGGGAAATCGTAACCGCTGTGAGCATCAATTGCTTGGAAAAGTCGGCATACGATCCAGAGGTACATGGTGAGGATGTGAAGGTTGCCGGTGATCAAAACCCAAAGGATTGGAGCAGCAACAGTACCTAAACCGAGAACCATGGTTTCGATAGGAGAAGCGTACTCGGCGGCGAGGCCGAAAGGTGCGGAATATTGGTGGTGGATCTTGTGAATGTTCTTGTATAGAGGACCCCAGTGCATCGCGCGATGCATCCAGTAATGCCATGCATCCTCAACAACGAAGAAGAGGGCGATCTGCAATGCGATTGTGGTCCACGCTGGGAATGGAACACCAGTTTCCATACCGCACATCTTTGCAAACGGGTGGAAGAGCCAGATTTGAGGTAGTTCGACAGTAAGGTGGGAGAGGAGGACGAGTCGTGTACAGGCCCATTGTTCGGCGGCGGTGGGGATTTTCTGCCCCTGGATCTTCCATTTGTTGAAGTAAGAAATCTGGTCTATTATCACCCAGGGAAGACTTCGACCAAAGTATACGACTTCGTGCATGACGAAGCTCATGATTCCGGTTGCGAGGACGTCGTTTTGCATGTACTGGTACCAGCTCTAGATGCAAATATTAGCAGAGGTACCTGAGGTGACAGCGGGCGCAATCAACATACGGCCCAGAGACGCTCAAAAATGTTGAGGTGAACATTGTACTTGGACAACTCGCTGTAGATGCCCATATAAGTCTCGGGAGCGGTCGCATTAGACATGAGGTTATCCATGACGGGCGATTGAAAAGAGTGTGTTGAGTGTAAATTGTTGAGCCCAGAGATGGACGGGATGTCAAGACTTTATTACTGTAACGGCAGCCAGCAACGACGGGAGATTGCCGGGTCGAACGACTTTCAGGGGGCGGAATATTTGCCGGCCGAGCCAATTAAATTTAACTGTCCCACAGGTCACGTTTTTGTGAAGTGAGCGTGCCCGGTAGGTAAGTAACCAGAGCCCGGGGCGACTCCTTGTCAACACGCCATTTCCTCCTCCTCGCAACTTTGGCATCCGAAAGCACTGTGACGGGGTCGATTGCTCAATGTTCAGTTCACAATACACGAAATCGGATCAGAAAAGGCATGACTTACGTCGTGCGCATCGCGTGTTCGTGTTCGTGTCCGGGATGCTGCGGCCATTTACAATATATTTCTATTCGCCACTATCAAATTGCTCAGAGGTCACGTCAAATCGCTGACCAAAACTACAGTTGTCTCATAGAAACACCAGCCAGACGGTAACCAAAAGGTCGGGATTTGGTCATACAGATCCCCGCATTGTCCGGAACGGAAGAACTGCCATCGGGGTTCTATCAAATCGTTCGACATTCCGTGTTTTCCTACTTGTTTTTAGCGGGTCGTTATGATGGACTCAAGTTCTCCTTCAAAATATATGGATCCACAGTATACCTAATTCTGGATAACAACAAGGACAGGATATCTACGTTAAGAGCTAAGAGTTGTGTGTGGTTTCCATCCAACTTCAAGGGTTATGGTTTTTTCACCCAGATATACTTGTATCCATGTGCTTTCAGATTTTGCACTTCGCTTTCCTTGTCGTTCTTTCCCAATTGTAGTTCCAGTCATTATACAATTGTTCGTTTGTTCACTTGTAGAATACCTGTTTATTGACAAGTTTACCAACCCCCCATCCCCCTGCGAAGGAAGGAGAATTATATGCATTTGGATCTCAACCCCGGGTAGCTCCTGCAATTAATCCAAGTTAGGTTGAGAATTTCCTGTGTCAATATCAATGGCCACAAGGATGAAACGCGCCTTGCGATGGACATTAAAAAGGTAGGATACACCTCAGGTTCGCCTGCTCTCGTTCCAACTTTCTAGGGCATTACAAGTCAAGTTACCTAAAGACTTGGAAAATTTAGGACTATTAACCCAGGTGCTTTGGAGCAATCAGGCTCTACACTAGTTCCACTGAACACTACTAGAAAGCTAGGAACATGGGGTCATTCACTTACAAACGTTCGCCCTGAGTGAGCGTGGCTAGTTAAGAGCAATACTTCGATATGTGACTTGCGGTTCTTTCTGGAATTGAAGCTGCTTTTTGTGGATCTTAACTTGCAACAGCTGTTTTGTGATACAAGAGGTTCACCACCGTCGCTAAGTGCGACCGTTTTCCCAATCACAGGATTTATCGTCGATTATCGCATTCCCAACAGTCGTCATGTTGCTGTTTGATACCACAGACCTGCTAATGCTCACAGGCCTGTCAACAACTACTCCAAGCGAGGATAATAGTGGTTAAGATTCTTGTTTGATGCATTTTACGAGTACGGCAATGATTCAAAGCTGATAGTTTGGGTATTGTAGCTTCCATGGACTGATCGATAATAAATGTTGCGCGAACCTTTTCTGTTTTTATAAAATGTTCATCTAAAATAGTCGCTGTAGGATCAGACAACACACGGTCCATTTTTGTTCGCGCTTACCACGTTCTTCGCTCCATGAAGCGTGAATCTCCACGTCCTTGAGTTCCTTAAGGTCCTGCACTATGTTCTATCTCAAAGTGGCCTGGCTGAGCAGATTTATATATGTGCTTGCTGCCTCCACTATTTTAATGCAGATTGAAAATTAAACAATCCAAAATCGTCTCTTCCATTCAACTTCAACATTCAACAAGGCATTGTCTTTCCAATTGGCTCCTGGCTGAACCACACTTTATTGAAGGTCCAATACGGTTCATAGGGGTTCTTTTACCTCAAGCGATGAATAGACCCAGCCAACATCAAAAAGAACCGTTATCCCATAAGTCCTAAGCTCAAGCATCGCATATTCTACCCACCAGTAGATAAAATGGCCTTATACACCCTCCCTTATATTTAGATATCCACGTTGGTGCTTGGCTTCTTTGTGTCCCATATATCGACAAACCCCCTCTCCCCGCCCCCCATAGGTCTGGAAGATGAATATTCACATTACGAATATTCGTGAATATTCGTATATTCGTATGAATAAAGGCGGTACGAATATATCTACAAATAGCCCTTTTCCTACGAATATAAATTATAGATAAGCTCCTGAGATTTACAAATAAATTCGTAATAATGTTTTCCCTCTTGTAACCCTATAAATACTTATATTACTACTTAAATCAACTATTCTAAGAATTTTTTAGACTTAAAAGTTCAATCCTAAAATCGTTTATATAACTAGTCATATTATAAATATATGCCTCTAGTGTAGTACAAACAGAATATAGATTACAGGGTGAGATTACACCCCCTGGTATTGAGTCCGCTTACTTCTTGTAAGTAACGAATAATTCGTGAATAGTACAAATGATTTACGAATATTTAACTATGCTACGAATACGAATACTACGAATAACGAATATCGATTTGTCTACGGATACAGATAGCGAATAATAAATCCATTATTTATCCTTTCATATTCCAGGCCTACCCCCCCCCCCCCCCCCTTCCCCTCCCTCTTCTGATATGGCTGTTTATCAGCCTGCATTACACGAAAGCCCCGGGAGCGATGATTCCAACACCTATCTACGAACTGGTCGATTGTATCCTGGCTATTTTCGACGTTCCGATCCTCCGTTGCGAACGATCTCGCATAGTCCTGGGTGGCTATTCAGAGGAGGGAAACTTGCCTTTGGGTTTTCCATAAAGAATAAAAGGATTGATAAAAGGCCTCGTTCTTTTTTATTTTCATGTGAAAACAAGAGCCAGTACGGAGGAATACATCAAATCGACCACTACAGACTTGCTATTCAAAGGGAGTGCCATTTTTTTGCGCATGTTTCAACTATGTTTTTGTGAGGGTGGAGTGGATCTTCGAAATCCAGTTAAGCCCAGCTTGGACCGATCAACAGGATATGCCAGAACGGATGTTCTCCATCGCTGCTCAATATGATATTTTGGGGGAATGAAAATGGTGCTATGATCGGAGAATTTGCTCGGATGCCGTTTGAAAAGGTTGGAGGGAAGTATAAAGGACAGAAGACGAGACAAGCTGGCGTTTTAGTCGGCCTGGAGGCTGGAACGGGTGAGCTTTCAAGCAGAGGATAGGAGACAAAGATTGCAGATGGTTGATGTTGTTAAACATCAATTTACAGATACTTTGCCCAGGAATTTAGAGGTCCTGAGAGGAGAAGGCGAAGGAGACTCATGAGAGTGTTGGGAGCTGGTTGTCGAATGGACCTTGAAAAGAGTACGAGTTATCTATTCTTCGACCGTCTCCAGAAGTTTCGTCCCTTTGAAGTTAAGGAGCAGCCATCACGTGTGGCTTTAGGCTATGCTCGGATCTCATGTGGGCACTTGTATGAAACCTCTCAGGCTATCTATTTCTCCAACATACGTGCCTCTCACACACCTCTACTCCTGCATGCAAAGATGCCTGTTTGCCACTTCCTTCCTTCAAGTGAGGGAAGGCGATATGGTTTGAATTCTTTAGCAAACCACACACATGTGGATCATCGTCGATTTCGAGGCCTTGAGGCTATGGAGTCCGGCACACGAAGGAGTGAAGGATAGCTCGTTCATCATGTCAGTGCATGCGGGACATAGCTTAAGGAAGGCTTCCATAAAGCTCCCCGCGTTTGCTTGGGCCAACAGCGACCCGCTAGCCTGTGCCATTAAGTTAGGCCGTATCTGAAAGCATTACTCGTTACAGTACTCTTTTTCCTCAAGGCAAGGAAACAAACAATCCCAAGCCAATCACGGACTACCCGAGGCACATGATGATTAGATACATCAGATTGAATAAGTTTTCGGCAGAAAACATGGCTCTCCTGCTGTTGATCTTTCTCGAGGCTTCAAAGACAGCCTTTTGACAGGCCTTGGTGTGGTACAAAGCGGCGCAGGCACAAGTGGTGTTGTGGCGTATGCATGATCCTTCAGTGCTGTCGTGCAGGAGGGTAGGTCTTCTCCACCTGCTCAAACAAGCGGCTTGCAAACAACCTGGAATTTCCGGAGGCACCATTGCAGTAGTTTGTCCGCAATCCAATCGTTGGCTGGTTTAGAGTCACAGTGCAAAGCTCAGGGTTGAAGTCAGGCAGTAGTAAGTACTGTGACTAGAAGACCGCCCACATCATGTACAACAGGGCTGGATTACCACCTAGTCAGCAATAAGATCACTCGGCGTCCTTCTAACTTTCATGTCTCTTCTGCTTCTTTTCTTCGTTTTGCGTACCAGTGAAAGGGTCTCTGGTTGTGCCTTCCTACTAAAGAGAATGTCAGGTTTGTCGCCCGAGATTGAGAGAATAATCCTCAATGGGCCTGCTATGCCCCCTCCGCCTGGGTTGGAGTCAAATTTTGATCACCCAGATACCCTTTCCGTATATGCAGTACCTACCATAACGTTAGCCATCATCTTTTCAACGTTGGCTTTGTTGATGCGACTATATACCCAGCGAGCGATAGGGAAATCGTTGTACTGGGAAGATTGTAAGAAATATGGTAGTTTTGCAAACAATACACCTGCTAATCATAAATATAGACACTGCAATTTTGGCATGGGTAATACTCACACACGAACTTGGTCTGCCAACTGCTCACTCGCATTTTTAGTTGATGTTCATTGCTTTTACGGGTCCGAATTTTATTGCGGCACGACATGGAGGAGCTCATATATGGGACACCCGACTGGAAGACTTTTTCTTGATGCTTTATGTGAGAATATACCCGAAGAGTGCTATGGAAGAGACGTTAATATTCCTCCAGTGGTCAAACCTCGTTCAAATCTTGTATGGCCCCGTCATATTTGTCGTCAAACTTTCGATTCTTCTGCAATATCTTCGCATATTTGTGCCTACACGACGGGGTAATCTGGGAATGTATATTGGGCTTTGTGTTGTATTCGGGTCTCACCTGGCTTTCTACATTGTTGTTACGTTTTTTCAAATCTTCTCCTGTAGCCCAAGAGAAGCCACGTGGAACAAGCTTATTCCAAATAAACATTGCTTCAATCTGCCAGCAATGTTTGTCGCCTCAGGGGTAGTCAATGTCGTCTCTGACTTGGTCATTCTTGCGCTCCCGATATACTCGATATGGAAGTTACAAATCACCACAAAGCAGAAGCTTCAAGTTTCTGCCGCTTTTGCTACTGGTTTTCTGGTATGTTTAGCTCTTAATTTTTACTTTTAGATGAGTTAGTGTTAACGATTTATCTTTCTATTTTTACAGGTATGCATTGCTTCAATTGGCAGATGTGTTTACATAGTCAAACTCTTCGAAACGAAAGACCAGACACGAGCTATAATTGCGCCAGGTCTCTGCGGAATAGCAGAAATCTCACTTGGAATAATATGTAGCTGTCTTCCAACGCTACCCATGTTCTGCCACGTCGTAAACTCAAAACTTTCACACATCTCCTGCTTCGGACACAACCCCTTCAAAAGCTCAGGAACCGACCCAAGGACCCCGTTCAACTCTACCGCCTCTGCTCTCCGCAGTAAAAACCCCTCGCAATGGCACGACGAGAGTGGGATCAACAACCAGTTTTCAAAGAAGTATCATGAGTTAGAAGATTTACAGCTGTCACCTAGACAAAATGAAATTAGGGTTTCCATCACTAGTCCGGGAAAGCGAAGATCAGCTCCAGAAACCGAGATGGAAGAGGGACGGATTGTCCAGACGACGATTGTGGAAGTAGAGGAGAAAACTCTTCCGCCACCAAGGGACATCGGGAAGAGCTACTATGATGATACTTAGCATTCTTGGAGACCCCAGACTAGAAATACATGAATTAGAATTCAACCATCAGAGTACGGAGGTACTTACAATCGGACACCGGATCATATCTCGATGTGTTGCAGGAGGGGGGTCAATTCGCTCTCTAGGCATTTCAAAGACGATGAGGATCCGAAACATCTCAGCGCGAGCTTGTAAGTCTCTCTCGTCCCCTCGACAAGGAATCAAAAGAGGGCGGAGACCTCGGGGGGAGGTAAATATTATTATCCCAGGGTGAGCCTTGTGCTGTGCCTTATTTGTATCTGGATAAATGCACATACATACTGCATATCCGGTGTGCGCGATATCTCGGACCGACCTTTTGCTTTCTCTAGCGAGATTGTTGGCTGTCTCGCTAAGCTGATCTCTTGATCCTGGTCGTATGCATTATTTGGTGTGCTAAGTGTTTCGTGTTTTAGGAGAATAAAAAGTGCTACGAAGCTGCTGTACCTGTACCCCACGAGTGATTCGTTGAATATCTGCGAGTTGCCTATTTATTCTTGAACCTGCGGAATTTACCACACTCCAAGAATGGATGCTACTCTAATGCACCAATTAATTTTACTTTTCCGCCCTCCAGGGATTCTGTTGAATTATAAACGCTCAGCAATCTTGTCAAGCGAAGTGATGGAAATCCGAAACAGAATCGTGTAGGAATGCAAATCGGCTCACGATGGATATAAAAATCTGTAATAATTGCTTTTAGCACACTTTGATATTGTCCTGGATACTCGGATCACAATTTCCCGAGTTCACACCAATCGTTTGGAGGAATTAAATACAATTAGCTAAGGTAGCTGGAAGCACTGGCTAGGGTAAGAATCTGGTATTATGCGATGCGAGTGGGAGATAGCAGAGTAGTAAAAGTGCTTTTATTGTAAAAGAGCCTTCGCGGCAGGCAACCGGTGGACAAAACAAAGCGACTGTAGATAATTCGGTTTTATACTTGCTTACTTGCTTATTGTCCCAGACTTTTGAGGTTAAGCAAGCCAATTGTCTTAAAGTTCTCTCGAACATCTCAAAGCATGATCTCCAATTATCCTAATAAAGTAGAATAACGAGCTAGATGGTGACGTGGTGATTCACGATTACTAATAATTTTTTATTCATGTAGTCGAATTTCAGACTACAATCCATATTTTATCCTACTTTATTAGATTAGATCAAATTCGCATTTTTGCATCATTTTGTATAGGAACATGTGGCACGTCTATCGCCCACAATATTCAAGCCAGGGAAGTTGCAAACCTGCGTGTTGTGCCATGCCTTGATTCAAAGCTCGATACCAAAGTGTAGAAGTAGATAAAACGAATTGAATATTACAGCTATCCTCGCTAGAGAGTATATTTTACCCAAAGAGAGGACCCTTCGCAGTCCTGGCCCAACTTTCATATCCCGAAAGCATGCTGGGCGAAATACCCTTTCTAGCTTTTGCAATTGCCTTCAAAAAGTCATCCGTCTGCAATTGCAAATCTTTCCCCTCAACCACACACCTTTCCAACACCTCATCACAAGCCGCCTGACAGATTCCCACGATTTCCGCTCCTGAGTGTCCGGTCGTTTCTTGAGCCAACTTGGGAATGTCAATATCTGGCGACATATCCATCTTTCGCTGTTTAACGCGGAAAATAGCCTCACGACCCGCGAGATCGGGTGGGGGGACGAAGACAAGTTGATCGAAACGACCAGGACGAATAAGCGCGAGGTCAAGATTTTGAGGTTGGTTGGTTGCTGCGAGAACGGTGACTCCCTTTAAAGTTTCAATGCCGTCCATTTCGTTAAGAAGAGTTGTTAAAACATTGACCCCGCTGTTGCGCCCTCCTTCTCGCTTGCTTCCGATACTTTCTATCTCGTCGAAGAAGATTACGCTGGGACTAGCAGCTCGAGCTCGTGCGAAGATATCACGAACTGCTCGCTCGGATTCCCCTACGTACATGTTAAGAAGTTCAGCACCTTTCACTGCGAAAAAATTGAACCCCGACTCGGTAGCCATTGCCTGAGCTGAGAGAGTCTTGGAGCAGCCGGGTGGACCATAAAGGAGAACGCCCTTCGTAGGGGACGCACCAAGACGAGTCATAAGTTCAGGATACTAAGTTGGATGTTAGATTGAAAAGACAGAAAAGTGCAAGACGAAAAGTAACTTACAAGCAGAGGTGTCTCAACGGCACGACGAAGGGTTTTTTTGATGGTTTCCTGGCCTCCTATTTCATCCCATCGAACACTAGGCGGACGCAATGTGACATCATGCATTGCCGTCGGTCGAATAAGGTGTAGTGCTTGTTCAATATCTTCATCTGCCAGATAATAATTCCCCTTGGGGGTGCCAGTCTCGACTTTCTCTGTGTCCTCTCCACCTCCATCTACCTTCTCCCACCCATCCGCCTTCTCGCCTCCGTCTGTCTCTCCCCTTTCATCTGGCTTCTCCCTACCTACTGTTTCCTCTTTATCTACCCTCTCCTCAGCGATTTCACAAGCCGTATCCAAGAGTGAAAGAAGATCCTCCGCTGTATAAGCATGAGTCTTGTCTCCTATCCGTTCGAGGGTTTCAGCGCGTTTGTTTGGGTGGATTGGATATGCGAGAGACTTGAGAATTGCTTTTCGAGCTGCAGCATCAGGTACTGGTAGCGGGATATCGACTCTGAACCTGCCTCTTTTCCGTAAAGATATGGGTATTGTCCCAATGTCGAGCGTAGCTGCAATAACAATAACCCTAGGCAAAGAGTTCGAGTGACCACTGACAAGCTTGTCCATTTCGTCACCTAGAGCTGCGGTGGCATCCTCAGATACCGAATCTTCTTTCGAGACCAACTTTTCGAGCTCATCAATGACGATGATGGCTGGCTGGCTGGAAACCGCGTCTTGAAATGTTTTTCGAATTGCCGCAATCTTGGTACTCCGTTCGATTCGATGTACTTTACCCCAACCAGTAGCAATAACCTGATTTATGAGAAACGTTTTCCCAGTCCCATGGCCTCCGTGCAGAACAGCAGAGCATGATCGTTGAGCGGCTGGAAACCTGAACTGGCGATCGAAATTACTGAGAAAGCTGTTCAGTTTCTTCAAAGCTTGGTCAATACCAGAGACATTGGCGATCTGGAGTGGAACCCGTTGACCGGCATCTTTTGCCTCGACATTGGTACCTAAAGCACTTGCAATGCTGACCGAAGATGCCAGGTCGCTGTAAGTGCCTTGGCCAGTCGGGCAATCGTTGACAAAGTCAATGATGAAAGTGCGCTTGGAACCTCTGAGTTGAACATCCTTTAGAACCATGCCTGCGAAGACAACATCGGCACGAACTAAATAATGTCAGCTTTTGCGAATTCAAAGGGAAAGCTTGTCCAAGTCCAGCTGGAACTTTGGGGTGAAGTCACGGGCAAGGCCCATATCTTTGGCCTTCCTCCCTATGAATGTATATTCAAGAGAAGAGGACGAAACTGGAATTTCACCTACATAGATATTCTCTTACAAATTCCACCCATTTATCCTTGTGTTCTCCCTCCAACTCTGGAATCATATCATTCTCTTTTGGGGCAAGGTCTCGCAAGACGACCGATTCTGCCACCCGCAGAGGTCCGGCAGCACAGATATGACAATCATCAGCCAAGTTGAAGCCACAAACCTCTTGAAAAGTCCTGGTCATTTGCAAAGCCTTCTTTCCTAGTGTCTTCTCCGAAGCAAGCCAGGCAATAGCTTCTCTCTTCTGATTTCCTGAGGTCCCCTTCTTCCATAAATAGCAAGGTTGTCCCGACTCCAACTTGAGATCGAATAGAGCTTCTTTCGAGAGATGTACACGTGATACACCCTTCTGATCTGCTCGCTCTTGACTATTGTGGTTGGAAAAAGGTCGAATTTTGACTTCCAAGATCTTGTGCACATCTTTGCTGTGCGACATTGCAAGATGGGCATCTTTGAGAGTCGACATGGCGATAATCCCATGTAAAGATGACTTTCGCGACCCAAGGCTGAGGCAGAGGTTGTAGTTGTAGTACTCGCCTGCCTTGTTACTTTTTATGCAAATTTATTTTCTACCAAAGTCGTGCATGAATTCCCATCTAATCTGGCCTCTAAAAGCGGCAACAAATGGTAATCGGGTAAGTCCTATCCATGATTCCTGCGTATAATTTACCCCTTTTAAAACAAGTTAGCATCATTGTTCTAAGCATCTGAGATGGTTTTTTGTTATGTCCCAAGTTTCTAGAGTGATCAATTTGAATTATCCAGAAAGGTGAAATTACCGCCGCTTTTATTGCCCATCGATTCTCACTTGCTTGTCGGTGCCGATTGGGGGCCTGCCTCGGCGGCTCGGCGGCGCGGCTCCGGTGCCGACCAAAAGCTTCGAGCTTCGAAGCTCTGTAACCAATATTTATCTTGATTCACATCCACCACCAACCCACCAATGCTTCTCCAGCTGAGCAACATTAATGCTGACGCAATCGCTGCCTCCGCTGTTCTTGTTGCCAGCATGGAGTGCCCATCGACTGCGACTGCTTGCCATTGTTCAACAGCAGAGGGCTACATATCACCATAGCGAGGCGGCCCCCATACATGAGGGGAGGCATAATGAACCGGCACCCGCAGAAGCGATGGGAGGGACGACACAAAGAAATGGGTCCTCTCGTGATCATGAACAGAAACTGGATGCCTATCCACCTGCCACATCAATTCCACTCGATGGAGAGAAGGCAGTAGAGCATATTCGATCAGGACGTCTAGTCGCAGACAGGGAAAGCAGGCATGGGTCGATGAGACGTGTAGACACAGAGCATGGAACGTGGTCCCCCTTAGGACTATTACGAGACTCTCCATTTTTGAGGAGAGTGAGAACAAGGAGCAGCTCAGAAACATCGAGGACGAATCGAGCAAAAGCAGGGTATCGAGTAACGCGGATAAATTTGAAGACTCCTCCAAATTCAACACGCCTAAGATTACGAACCATTAGCCTAACGAAGTCTTCGGATGGAGTCCGTCTCCCAATACAAGTCAAACGCATTCGCACAAGGAAGCCTGGAGGAGTACATTACCTAGGAGTAAGACGACGCAAAGAAACCACCCTGACGAATTTTACGAAAGTAGTCCGGCCCCGAGGTCTACCAAGTGCAGTCCGTCGAAATGCCACTCCTCATCCGCAGGGGAAACCTTCCACGAGGTTGCCAAACAAGCAGAAGCGTGAAGGGAAGATACGAGCTAATGCGGATGAATATGATTTGCGATTGCTGCAAGCTATCAAACGATTAGGCGGAGTAAAGGTCAAACAATTATTGCTGGAAGTCTCGAGACGATCAGATGTTCAATTTCTGGAAGAGAATAGATTGAAAAACATGGAACCGAGCAATCTTAGCTTGCAAGATAAACTGAGACTAATGGGTGCTCCAGTGGAATCAATTCAAGCACAGAAGCCTCAACCAATCACAGGGTCCATTTCTACACAGGAAAAAGATACGGAGTTTGCCCCAGAGAAACTAACACTTGCATCGATGGAACCAGTCCTACCAGCCGAACCGATCTCCGAGGTCAATGACAAGGCCCCGAAAGACACCCTTGAACCAGTTGTGAAGCCAATTGAGCCAGTCAAACCAGCCCCAGAATGGAAATTCAGTTCCAGGTCAGAGTCAAAGAGCAGCAACTTGTTCAGCGAAATATTCCCCGAAGAGAAAAATTCGAATCCACGGACGAAGGCTAAGGAGAAGCTCGACAAACTGCCTGTATTCAGTTGGATGGAGGATTTCAAAGAACAAGAAATGAGCAGCGAAAAGGGTGAAGAGAGGAATCAGCCTCTATCTACTATGACTGGAACCCGGACTTCGCTTCGAGATGTGGCTTCTCAGAGCGTATTAGTTCTGAACTGCGCCCTGCACTCTCTTGAAGAGAGTGACTTCTTCCGATTGAGTCCTAAGGGCGAGCATATCGAAGGGTGGACGAGTGGAATTGTCAAAGTCATACCTGGTCGAGACAAACGAACGCTGGAGCCGCTTGACCACTATTTCATTCTCTTCTCCAACGAATATACTGCACGAGCATACTTGGACAACATATTCCGTCTGCATCGTCTGGCAGAAACTAGTACTCGCGATCAAATGTCATTTGGGAATGTTGCCTTGCCACCCGGATTTTTGAAGGATGGGGAAGACGTGCAAGTAATCATCAAGAACTTCTCGCTCGCTCCAGCACACACCAAACTTTCGATGCGATTAATCGAGAAGCCATACAAACCCGGTATGCTTCGTTTGCTCAGTGATGGAGGACAAGCCGCCATTGCGAGCAATAAAAGCAAAGCGGAAAATATGGTGTTATTTTATACCGATTATGGTCGAGTTTCTTCCATTGACATCATGGAAGCAATCTACGATGATGGCCGGGAAAGGAATTTGATGTGGAAACTCGTCACTGGGGCAGGAGAACGTGAAATTGTAGCCTTGGAAGACAGCAAGACTCCTGAATTAGGAAATGCCCACGAGGTTAATAAGATGAGACAGCCAAAGAGATATGTGATATCCTTCACAGATCGACATGAAGCACGGAGATTTGTACGGGAATGGCATCGTCGTCCCTTTCCAACGTCGAGAAAGACATTAAAGCCTCTAAATAGCGAGGAACCAGCTCCCACGATCAATGCTGAGATCTTGTGGTGAAAGCTCTTGTATTTAATTTAGGTTAGCCCACTGTATCTATGCTATAAGTAAATTGCAGAATCCAAATGATTTGATTCTCAACTATTCGTGATTCTCCCAAGTCATAGTTTTCGGTGTCTACATTGATTCTTGTTGGTAATATAACTGAGAAAGGAAGAGTGCACCTAAAGCACTGCCTGGTATTCTTTGAATGCGAGTCACAATTGCCATTTCATTCAAAGCATCACCAAACAACGATATCTGCAAACGATCAATGTCAAAGTAATCGGCAAAAAGCATGCCTTGAATTTGTAATACCTTGTGATATGACCAAACTCCACCCATAATCTGCTCTTAAACAAACATAACGAAAAAAAAGGGAAACCGCTCCATCCCTGAACCAGATTATTTAGCAGCACTTGCCACCTAGACCACTTCCACTTCCCTGTGCTCCAACGTCCACCCCGGTAGATGCCGCCTGGTCTGTTTTCGCCGTGTCGATAATCCTCTTCTTGATGTCGGCCGCCAGACTGTAGAATGCCTTTTCAACGTTGATATTGCTCTTCGCCGAGACCTCGAGGAACGGTATGCCGAGCTCGTCCGCCAATTGTTGACCTCTCTCTGTTGACACCACACGCTTATCTTCCCAATCACACTTGTTTCCGATCAGAATCTTGTTTACGCCCTCGGTGGCATGCTGTTCGACGTTTGAGAACCAGGTTCTGATATCTAGAGAAAGGCGGTGGGTTAGCTGTGGGTCTTGGGGTCATGGATCTAGAAGCCAGCTAGGTGGATGGTTTGGTATGGGCAGTAACATACTGTTAAATGAACGTTCGTCGGTAACATCATATACTAATAAGATTCCCATGGCGCCTCTGTAATATGCGGTGGTGATGGTCCGGAATCGTTCCTGACCGGCAGTATCCCATATTTGTAGCTTCACT
The DNA here is from genome assembly GCA_001399465.1 of Hymenoscyphus scutula. Lineage (NCBI taxonomy): Eukaryota > Fungi > Ascomycota > Leotiomycetes > Helotiales > Helotiaceae > Hymenoscyphus > Hymenoscyphus scutula. The sequence continues at coordinate 227,560 of LKTO01000013.1, read as the reverse complement.
CTCTTGCCGTCCAGCTCGATCGTCCTGATCTTGAAGTCGATGCCAATGGTTGTGATGAAGGATGGGGTGAAGGAATCCTCAGAGAATCGAAGGAGACAACATGACTTTCCAACGCCCGAATCGCCGATTAATAGCAGCTTGATCTGTTGGTGGTGATTAGCACATTTTTGACTTCAGGATCTTTGGAGAGAGGATAGGTAGGTAGGTAGGTAGGCAGGTTAATTTACCAAGAAGTCGTAATTGCGCGTTCCTGCCATCTTGAAGGTGGAAGATCAACCGCCTTGGATGATGACAATGGAGGTGTGTGGTGAAGCTCAGTCCAGAATAAGCTCTCAGGACCCTCTAAGCTCTCAAGGCGCAAGGTGAGAGGTCGTGAAGGCTGCTGCCGTGGGGTGCAGGCGGGTGGGGAAGATTAGTGTAGCGTACGGAAAGGCGGTGGAGTTGGGTTGGTAGCGTCCGTATGGGGTGGTCGAGGCGACAACTCTCTTGACGGAAGGAAATCAGCGAGGTGAATGGGGATCCGTCTGTTGTTTTGGCCGTTTGTTAGGTAGAGTATCTGCGGGTGTTTGGTTGTAGTGTAGGTAGGTAGATAGTTTCGGTGGCGGATGCCTCCAGCGACCGCCTGTTCTTTGGTCAAGGTTCCGCCTCGCCAAACCAACCTTAAGGGCAGGGCAGGTACGCTTGGTACCTAGGTAGGTAGTTTTGAACAGCCAGCCATAACACCTTTCTTGATTATTTAAGATGAGTTCAGGCCATAAACAAGGGACCTCAACTGCGGAGAGAGCAACGTGGTTATTGTCATTGTCCATAAATTGGGCCTCCTTCACAGCGAGTGTTATTCATTAGCCATATGTCAACGATAAGTTATTTCACGTCACAAACTCAAGTTGGATGGGTAGAGTAGATTTGTAGGGTAAGAGTCTCTTGTCCCGAGACGTATATTTTTTACTGTTGTACACTCGTCTCATCCATTCTTCATGAAGCCCGAGTAGCCCCATCTTATTCGGTCTAGAACCTTGAGCTGTTGCTGGATGCCACTGTTAATATTACACAAATCCTCCACATCTTCGAGGAACTCCCTCTCGATCTCGCCAGGGAACAACTTGCTCGCGCGTTGCCGCAAGACGTGAACCTCACACAGAAGCAATCCGTGGTCCTTGTATGATAAGATGTTGTTTTGTGTCGGAGTAGCCAAGGTCAGTATTCGATCAATATTCCGAAGGACTCGGATTGCTTGTCCTGCTTTTCGGCCTTGTCTTGACCCTCGTCTGCTCCCGAATACGCCGCCTAGGTACCTGAAGACTGCAAAACCTACCAACACGCCTGGTGTCAATCCGACGAAGCCAAAGACTAACTCTTGGCTCTTGAGCAGTGAGTCGATACCGCTTAAGGCAAACTGCACATCGACCTTGGTTTTTTGAACCTGTATCAAGAGTGTTCGGATAAGGTCGCCACGGACTGTGCCTTTGAATGGCTGTCGAAGATCTTTCTCATAGGCTCGCAGCACCGGCGTAAGATCTCCCTCCCTGACCTTTGCCCGGATTTCCATTATTTGTGCCTCGCTCAACGGCCCAGTTGTATCCGTCGAGGTTTGGGGGTTGTCAATTGCGAATTCAACCACCATACGCTCGAGGCTCTCTCTGTCGCCCTTCAGGCTTTCCTTGCTCATAATAGCAATATCGCTATCTTTATCATGGCGTATAGTGCTGATGACATTTTTCGTTGGCGCAACAATCCAATTTGACCAGAAGTCCTGCACCGTGGTGCCAATATCACGAACCCAGGTAACAATTTCTGCTTTTCTGCTTGCCAAAATTCGCAGAATCGTAGTCGAGGAGAGAAGTAGTACACCAGCAGGTAACCAGTACCTTATAAGTTTCGATGGTCGCCCGTACTTCGAAGCGAGTTTCTGGGATGTGGAAATATGTTGTGGCACATGTGTTTGTAGAATATGCTGAAGTCTTCGAGATAATTTTGCTGGCCTGATAGATGCTGTGTCGTCTATCCCACGAGAAGATATTTCAGGGTCATCCTCGACACTTGCAAATACCGTATCTTCAAAGTCAGACACGCCGGACTCAAGAGTTGTCACGTTTTTCAAAACGTTATCCATGAGCGCTATGCTTCTCTCTACAACAATTTTCCACTCATGACTGTCAGCCTCGTCGACCTTAGAAAGTTCGCTGCTTTCGTCATTGACCCCAAAATTCAAACCTTCATCCATGAGTACCCCCAATCCACTAGCACTCATCTCTCGTAATAGTCTCAGGCGTGCCTGGTTGTGTCGAGCTTCCGAGCGGCAGAGAGCAATTGGGGAGAGAACCCGGCGTTGAATATCAGCTACCGATCGTTCCCGTATGCTGTCCCAAACCAATCCATAAAATTGTTTCCATTGATCTGTCAAACTCGTCCCGATATCCCTGGCAAAGATACCTTCTTCCGGATATTGCCGAAGCTGCACGACTCTACTCCTCGTATCCCTATATATGTCTTTTGACCAAGCAAGAAACCTCAACGGAGATGTTTGGACCGTGTAGAGACTTGAATATGGGTATGAACCCAGGACCTCATCCCAATACCATATATCATCATTCAATGGAATTGTCTGCTCCAATAGGGTAGTGAGAAGGAGACCGTAGGTTTGGACGGTAGCTTTGCTGACAAGGAGCCATTCTAACTCGGATTCATATACACTTGTGGGCTCATCTTCCTCCCGTTCAACCTCGAAGTCCGAAAGAGCTGCCTGCTGTAGTAGTGTTGAAATTCGCCAGGGTGAAAGGAGGGGACTGGATGACGAGGTTGCAGATAGAGCCTTTACTATCAGTTGCAGCTCGGCAATTCGTGGAGAGGAGGAGAGTCTGTGGCTTTCCGCTGCAAAGTCGCCATCGTGTGCTGTATGTGGGACCAGATGGACGCGGTCGAGTTGACCGTCAACGCGACGTACTTGGCTGTAGAATAGGTTAGACGGGCAGAAACTTGCGTAGTGCAGGGTGTATATAGTTATACTAGAAGTAGCTTACTCTGCGACAATCGACATTAGGGAGTTGGTGACATTGGGGAGCAGTTTGTTTGAAGGTCGACCTGCAGCATACTTTGCATGGGCGTGGATTTAAAAAAGTTGACCAACGCTGCAAAGCGGCACAAAAGCGGCACTCCTTGCTTTGAGCCACCCCTCACTCGGCATATTTAATAGGAGAGAACGTTGCTTACAAAAGGCAGGTGTAAGGTCCAACTGCCGTATAGCATCACAAACTTTGGATTCAAGGGTTTAAGTAAATGCTCAATTTTCAATATTCATTCTCAAATTTGGCAGATTGGGTTGGAATAGTTCGGGGTATGACAAAAGATAAAAAAAACTTCGATTATTTACAGCTAGAGTACATTTCAAATTGGTGCAGTCCCCCCCTCTTCCCGACTCTCAAATTTTTTCATACCAGAACTGTAACGGGGAGTAATTTTGTATCGCTCATTAGCAGAAGGGCGATGATGCTTTCTCTCGAAAAGAGGTAGACATTGCTTGGGCAAATCTGTCAGCGCAGGAACAATCTCGCCAGCAGCAGCATCGACCTTGTGATGTTTGGTAAACTCTCCTTGACCTGCTAAAGATTGTTCTCGCCTAGCTTGTTCTCGCCTGAAAAACTTTCGCCTTGCAATGTTGCCAGGGCGATTTTTGTGTCTTCTCGGTTTTCGAATGTAGTTGGTTCCCGAAACGCGTTCCACAATCCCAAGAACGGTAGATTTGAATCTTCTCTTTTCCTCTAATTCATGGGTTCTAATGGTTAGAACTCGAAGACGAAGACGATTCAGTTCGAACAACAACTTAGAGCCCTCCCAACGCTTTGGGTGGAAAAGTGTCATATCGTTGATCTGACGGTTCAACGTATTGAGAAACCTCCTGTGAGGTACAATGCCGGTTCTGTCTAGAAGACTCCGAATCCAGTGAATCCCCTGGGTGCTCTCGCTCTTAATATACGCATGCATGAGAATAACGAGCGTTGGAATCTTGATATGCGATTGCGGTATGCGAAGGCGGGCGGAGTAATTGTTCCAGAAATTTATGGCCAGTTGAGAGTGACCTCTTTGCACAAGCATGGTCATGGCCCCAGTCAGCAGCGCTTGATCGATTCTTGTTTTTGACTTTTCCAAAGACGCGATGGTATTCTCAACCAAATCCAGGAGCTGAAGATGAGAGCGATGTTTAGCTCGCAGGATATGCCACGTAAGACAGCTGCTAATTGCATTTGAGATATCGCCTCCGCGATCTTGAGCCTCTTTAATCATCATCATGGCGTTTTCGCGGCCTTGGGTTTTTATACACGCAAGTGCAGCCATCGCCAACGTCGTGCGCCCCATCTCGATGTTATCAGCAAGCGCCATTGTGTATATTTTGAAAGTAGCGAGCGGATCCTTATTCTTATGTGTAGCGGAGATGGCACGATGGACACCGAGGGTGTCCCAAGTGTGCTCCTGTTTACCTAGGACAGACAAAGGAAGAAGCCGTTCAGCAAGTCGTTCGGAATGCGGAGAATCAGCACCAGCAAGTTCGGCAAGATAATCCAAGTTCTCTTTACCAGTAAACGGCCCCTGGACCCCCCCGCAAGCGCAAATCTTTTGATACAGAGCTTGCACCTCTTGATATGAAAATCTCCACGTGGTGTAAGAATGATGCAGAATGATGTTTACAGACACGCTATCAATCGGACATTGGACTGAGTACATGACTTCGATCCACCGAAAAAGAGCCTCTATCTCTTTGGCCTTGCAGTAAATGCCTATCATTATGTTGGAAATAATGGGCGAAAACTTCAATACACCTTCGCCAACAAAAAAGCCAATGAACTCTTCAGTCTCTTGGATGGAATGAGTTTTGATAAAAAGATTCAGTATTGGCGCCAATGAAGCACTGAATTTTTCTGAAAGAGTTGGATCTGCTGAAGAGATTTGAATCAAGTCTTTCTTCACGCCAATCCAGTCTGCCCTAAGAGCCTTTGCGTAAGCAAAGGCGCCGTAAATGCTCATATCATGCGGTGTAGGTGTGTATAACCGTCGTAACTGGGCAATATATGAAAGAGCAACATCCTCGCGATTTGCCTTAATGCATACTTGAATCGCAGCTTGATAGATTGCCTGCGGATGTCTGAAGAAAGAAGCAAGAGGAAGGAAACGGTTCACTAAATCCGTGACCTTCTGAAGATCCCTGGTGGAATGCCAAATTCGTGTGATAAATCTGAGGAGCGGAGTAGTGGCAACCTTCAATCCGCTGGCTTGACCCATCTTGACAGCAGCATTCAATACATACTCTGCATCGTCAAACTTGCCCAATTTCATGGCGGAGTGGGTTACTCGGCTTATAACCATATCAAACTCGTCTGATGTCGCTAACACTTTTGAGTAGAATCGTTTGAAAAATCTTATGGAATCTTTGTGTCGATTTAAGTGATGATTGGCGTTGATGAAGTGGCCGATAGCCAGTGGATGGGTTGTTCTTGCTCCTTTGGAGCAGTAATATATAAGCGACTGGTATACATTGCATGTAAGATCATACAATTCATAACGGCTTGTCAACTCGCAGAGTCCTTCTCCGTTAGACATTGCTATTTCCCAATCCAGGTCTGCCGGTTCGGTGTTGTTGGCAGTCTTGAGAAAGATAGATGAGAGCCTTTTAAGCTTCCGTTTGTGTTCTGTTTTGGGTTCCTCGTTCTCTCGGAAGTCTTTGAGTGAGTGTTTTATCACGGTATGTGGTGAAAGGAGGAGAAACTGAACCGCATCCATGGACTCTGAGTAGGGAAAGACTAAGTTCAGAATCTTAGTCAAGTATACTATGTTTTCCCCATCCTTGCATGCTTTTGAAAGCTGACATGCAGCATCGAGAAGCTCTGGAGCCAAGTGCGAATCCGGATTGACCAGATTTCCTTCTTCAAATGCCTCCACGAAACGCAGCGCAGCTGCATCTAGATCAGTTGAATCTTCAACACGCGCAAGGAGTTTAATGACGTCGGATGCAACTCTTTTTTGACGATCGTGTAACAGATTTTGTGCCGTCTTATCTACATTCGCGTTGCTTTCTTGTACAGGCGACAACACAGGGTTTGATAGAGGTTTTAAAGTATCGACACGAGGCTTCGATTTCGGGACAATGTTTGTAAATATGCGGTTCCGGTGGACACTGAAGGGTTTCTTTTGCATTGGCTTGTCTTGATTTCCCAGGTCCGGAATTGAATCGTAAACTTGATCAGCGACCTTGTCTCTGTGACCTCCAGCTATAGATTCGGACTGAGACAAGCAGTCCTGCTCAAAGTCTTTTGCGGTACTCTCCCCCTCCTCCTGCTCCAGCCATACACCCAGCCTCCCTTCTACGATGTTTGCGTTCGTACCGTCTATCAAACTCTTATTGGTTTCTTTCGTCAATTTCCTCATCATTGAATCGCTCTTGAACACAATGGCGGGATCGTTGGCGACATCATGCAAATCGGTGGAAAGGCCATGATAATTCTTCGCTTCCTTTATCTTGCGGGAGTTTTGGTGTACGACGCGTGCAGTATGTATCTTCCGTCGGCGATCTTCCGTTAGCAGCCCAGCGCTGAGTGCGAGCGTGCAAGTTGTTCCCAAGGCGAGATGTCGAAGAGTTCGAAGTGCCCCTTTGGAGGGTACAGGTAGATTCGCAGGCATTGTGGGTTTGTTATGGCCATTGCGAAGGTTTCATCAGAGTGATAAGCTTCGGGATGCCTTCTCCGTACTGTGAAGGGTCGTTGGTGGCATGGAGAATTGGCAGAGATTGTCAAAACATCGAGGTCGATAACATCCGATTCTCGAATTATTCCACGTTGCACAAGCCGCTAATGCAGCTTTGTGCAGGTGGGTGACAGGGTAGCTTGTTGGGTGACGCGCTTAAGCGCGCTTAAATTTCGCAGTCTGTTTAGAAAACCCCGTTTATTCAGCTAAACTGGCTGCATGGTGTATGGGAAAGTTGGAAGTGAAGATCTATATTGTCTAATCCGCATGCTATGCACGCATCCAACGCCGCCCATATGCTCTCCTAGATGTACATTTATGTTACAACCCAGGCCTTGATATCCATCCCAGAACCATCATACAATTCCTCCATAATGAAATGCAATGTGCATTAAACGACTCCCTCCAGGGTTTCAGAAGTAAAATGGCCCCCTAATTGTCGCAATATTGACTGGTACAAGAACAACATACACCCGCTTTGAACACTGGTCCACACAAATCTGGGCCCCACGCCGCGAAACCAACCGGCTATTCCCTCGGTCTCTCTAATAACATTTAGTCCGGTCAGAACAGAGGAGGTATCCAGATTGATTGATCCCGGTCGAGGAGTATGTGTTGAAGGGGAAGATGTTGATATACTTCGGATCTGTTTTTGGGTTGTAGAGACTGTACCTGCTGAGCCGTTTGGTTTCGCAGGCCTCTGTGCACTCGTTTGCTTTACAGCTAGCTCTGGTTGATTGACTTGAGTCTGAATCCGGGTCTTCACAACGTCCAGAGGGCAGGTTATAACCCCGGCCAGCCCCCCAGCAGCTGCTCCTGTGAGAAGTTCCAATGGCAGTCCAATTTCCCTGCTCTGCTTCCACTGTCTTGCCCAAGTTTGTCCCTGTTCGTAAAATGTGAACTGTAAAGCGGAAAAAGGAAGATCTCTGAATATGGTAGCTTTATACCCATAGAAAAGGGCGGAGAAGCCCTCCTGTCGGTATATCGTTCTAGCAGCGTGAGAAAAACCCTTGTAATTGTATCCGGATTGGAAAAAAGGATTGTTGTATCGGCCTTGCAATTGCAATCGAGTTTTGAGAACCTCCGAAGGCACGTATATAAAAGATGCTGCCCCATCGGCAATAAACCCTGTCATTATATGAGCATTTGCTCCATCAACATAACCGCAAGAACAACATACCACTGGCAAGATAGGCAAGCTGGGGATTGACCCCGTAGTCAATCATAGTCCTCTTGCTATATTCGTAGGTGCCGAAAAATATGATTGTTCCTGGGAATGATCCCAGCATAGCCGGCAGCCAACCTCCATATAGACCCCTTCTGATACCCTCCTGGCGAAAAATGGTGGAATACGAGGATGCCATCGTGGTATACTTGGGCGGGATATGGGGATCTCCTTGCTGCCGCGTCTTTACCGTATCTAATGAATGCATCAAAAGATCTCCTGTTGTGCCACCAAGTCCTCCCGCGATCATACACTATTGACAATTAGACCGGCATGGGCCGAAGAAAATATTCCTATCTTACATGTAAGTACGGCGGCCTTGCCTCCTCCTCGATCTCTTTGGGTGCCATATTTCCAGATCGCAGAGCCGCCCTTCCCAAATTGATATCTGCAAAGGTCTCGCCTCCTGCCGGCACTCCATCGTCAACAAGTTCGAATTCGTTGCGATTCTGCTGTCTGCGTGGTGTTCCTGGGGAGAAAAGATTGAATATGGAGGTCAGGGACATGGCCCTCCCTCAGTTCTGTGGAAAGTCCCCGCGGGGTGGGTAAGTGAGCGTCTGGAGGAACGTTGTTGGAAGTTTGAGCAGCAATCGCGCAATGTTGTGGTACTGTCGCAGGTGGTATGAGAAGGTACTTTTTAATTTCTGCCAAGAAGCTGCCTGCGGGCCGCACAGGGTAGCCGCCTCCACGAGGCTACGATTATTGATACAAAGCACCTACGTAAGGTATCTACTCTGAATTTATCTTACAAATTATTTTCATATGTGATGTTCAGAAAACCAGCCCCCTTCGTCCCCTGAGATATTTTCAGACCCATTGAGGTGCATCTTCCTTTCTCCCTTCCACCACTTTCGTCTTCCCTTTAAACTCCCACCACCTGATCGGCCCAGAGCTTGCCCAAGGCCACAAAATATTTGTTACTTTTCCTTGAATCAGATTGATTGGAATTGGCCCGTAGTAGTTGCTGTCCAAGGATGTCTGTTCCTCTCGATTGTCCCCCTCCACCCATACATGGCCCGCCGGGATTTCAGCAATAGGGGACGGGTAAGGTGCACGAGGGTACACCACATCTCCCTCCACAGCTATGATTCTCTTGATTGCGAGCACCTCCGGATTAAATGGACTCCTAGGGAAACATTGCAGTCAGTGGCATTGTCAGGGTGAGAGTTAGTAAACATAAACCATACCAAAATGATACCAGCATCCCCCGTTGCAGGTTCTGCCCAGCATTCCATTTTTTGACCCAACATAAATCTCTCGACTGCCCTTCGTTGTAGCTTGTATTGAGATATGGGTACATCGACGCCCCGGTAATCTTATGTACCTCTCCGACATTTTCATTGAAGAAGATTGCTGCTGGGATCCAAGATGCAAAAATAAGAAGGTTGTATCCAGACTGGCGGAGGTATGGTTTAGATCGTGACATGCGCTGAAAAAGCGAATTGAAACGACTCATGGCCGTAATGGCCAAAGGCTCAGTGTGGAAGTGTTTTCGGGTTGCAAGTGTCTGGTGGGATTATGTGTGTATGGGTGAAATACTGGCTCAACTGGCTACATGCTCAAACCTCTCAAAGTTCTATGCCAAGGCTTGCAGCCTTGCGTGTAGGAGGCGGGTAGCAATTGCCAACTCAGCCTTGTAGTATTAATTTTCAGAATCTTACACAGCTACGAAAACCTGTACGATTTTGGTCGCAGACGTTTTCGCAGTACAGATTTTCATTATTTCATTCAACTGGAGAGGTAATAGCTAGCTGCCTGCATTCGTGAGCTTCGTGCCCCTCTATGCGCCCGCAATGCAAATATTTCACCAGAATGCTTTTTAAAATACCCCCGACCCTTGATGCATTTACACAACCTCCACAGCATTTTCATCCGAGTCAGACATACTCTCGTCTCCACTGACTTCAGCGTTCTCTCTCTCCCGCTTCTCCATCAAGGCCTGCAACTCAGCATCGTCGTTCTCAGTAACCGCCTTTGGCTCCATCTTGACGATGCAATTTCCTCCGGCCCCTTCGATGTTTTTTCGGATATCGATGATCGCGGCCTCCAAGGTTTCAATACCAACGGCCTTCTCCAAACACGTACTCGTAAGAACGTATAAAGGTGGCGAGACAAGCTTGACTTTGACTTGGTTATCCGGGGTGTTTCTGGCCTCTGCGGTTCGAAGAGCAGTCTTGACAGCATCAATGCCCTCATATCCAAAGCATGTAACTTCGACATCTGCTCGCACCTTCGTTGGCTGTGGTGTAAGACGCTTCCCAATGTATGATTTGAATTCGTCAGCGACGGTATCGTTTGGAAATGAAATATCCTGCCAGACATCGGGGTTTCTATAATTTGTCAGTCGAGGCCCTAGATAATATACCAACAGCCCTTACGTGATTGACAGCTTGAAAGCATCCACAGCATGTCCGTATTTCTTGTTCAGCGGCCAACCAATGCGCTCGTACAGATCTTCGATGGGATGCTGGGTCTTCTCCGCCACATGGCGCATGATCGAATGGACCATTTTGCCTTTGTTGTATCTCTCTTCGCACTTGATGATATCCTCAGGTGAGACTCTTCGTTTCGAAAGATCGATGTATCCTATTCCCCCCCGCATTAGCATTTACTCGCTATCAAGGGTTGATAGCGGGGTCAAACTCCACCTTTCTCCTTGTCTACTCTCAAAACCACTACAACCTCGTTTCGTCCAACTCGAATGAGTTTCTGGATACTTCTGATACGTCGCCTCGACAATTCGGAGAGTAAGATCATGCCATCGATGTTGTCATATTCGAGAAGTTTGACATAGGCTCCCATTTCCGCGATCTGTGTATCTGATGAGCATCCAGCTTTCTCTCCTGACTGAAAAATTGCCAGTGTCGTACCTGCTTCACGTTCACCATGACGAAGCTATCAATTTCTGGAAACTTCTCCTCGTAGAATCGGCAGTTTGTCAAAGACATCTTAACGGTTACTGCGCAGCGGGGCGCGTGCTATTCGGGGAGTATTCGAGGGACACTCCGTTGCGGAGTTGGTGGGTATAGGAGGCGAAGGAGTCCTGGCGCTTCTCGTGGGCGCTTTTCTGATGTGGAACGGGCAAAGTTGAGGGAGCGATGGTTGTTTGCGGGAGTTGGGTAGGTCTCGTAGAGTCACCAACCTTCAACCCAACTTAACTTGCAGCTCAAAATCTCAGTGTGGCATGTGCGGATTCGGTTAGCGCGGGTCGGGCTTGGCATAGACTTTTCCCCGGAGTGGGAGGAGCAACAGCCCAAGCCAGGAGCTCCCGTCAGAGCTGTCTAGGTAAATGCCATCCTTGTGACGGTAAAAGTACCTCACGTAGAATTCCAATAGAACCTCGAGTCTCAGACACGCCCACACAACACCACAACACCAGACGAGCAGATGATCATGGACCTTTAAGCTACCCCCAACCTTCTAAATGCAAAGCTCTCCTATCAAAAGCTGAGCTGCCTCCACGGTGGACTCATCTTCGTCAACATGTCCCTCTCTGTATCGCTTTCAAGCACCAGTTTGTCCAACAGCATGGGCGCAACCACCACGGCATCATTGGTTTTAGCCACCGCAAAGGCAGTCACCGATCCTGCTCCAACATCATCCTGGCTCTGGATTTTTGGTCGAATGATTGTTTCCACAATTCAATTTGTACCGGGTGTTCTATACTGGTTGATTACTTTTACCACCATCACCATGCCCTCTTTTCTCTTTACCCTCTTTTCAACAAGTCTCACCGTTACCATGAACGCAACCACCTTGTAGGTCGATTTCCGTTTCTCTGCTCATTTGTCTGCTGCCCAGTAGCTAATATATCTACTTTCCAAAGGATGTTAATTATGGTCGCATTCATGTCAACGATAAGTTGGTTCGTTCGTTATAGATTCCTAAATATGTATTCCCGTTTACCCCCAGAACCCCAACGAAAGGAGCCGCAGGTAGATCTCTATCCAGATACGCAGGAGGAGGGCTCCAAGTCGGGATTTTCCAATTATCTAGACGAGTTTTTGAGCGCCATCAAGGTGTTTGGATACATGGAGAGACCCGTCTTCCACGAACTTACGCGAAGCATGCAAACAAGAAAACTCATAGCTGGAGAAACTCTGAATCTCGAAGAAGAAAAGGGGTTCTGTTTAGTGGTTGACGGTCTGGTGGAAATCTTTGTCAAATCTTCAAGAGAAGGTCACGAATCTGATTCGGAGACGCTCTTCCATCAGAATGATTCGGACAGTGGCGATGACAACAATATGGGCAGTGGGCATCAGGGTTACCAATTGTTGACCGAAGTGAAAAACGGGGCCCCAATGTCCTCTCTTTTCTCCATATTGTCTCTATTTACTGAAGATGTTAAGCTGAGGCACACTGAAGACGATAACATGGATTCGAGTGCTTCAAGTACTGGTTTCCGTCATCAGCGGTTTCCGTCAAGTGCTGGCTTTGAGTACGATCACCGTCACCACGATACACCCCCCTCACTTCCAACAAGTCCCATATATGGTGCTCCTCCCAATGAGCCAAGTTCTGCAAGCCGGAGGGATCGCCGGTCTTCGACGATGGTGAGCTCCACGCCTGGTGGCACTGGAGGTACCCTCCCAAGAGTTCCACCTTTGTCACTCGATGCTGCTGGGGACCAGAAGCCGAGAGTCAAAGCAAGAAGAAATAATACTCACTCTGCACATCCTGATATAGTGGCCAGAGCTACAGTTGACACCACCATAGCTATCATTCCAGCAAGCGCATTCCGGCGATTGACAAGAGTTTATCCCAAAGCTACTGCACACATTGTCCAGGTCATTTTGACACGATTGCAGAGGGTCACTCTTGCTACAAGCCATTCTTACCTTGGACTGACCAGTGAAGTTCTTCGAACGGAGAAACACATGAACAAGTACACAACTTATGAGTTGCCCAACTTTCTTCGCGGAGATGCATTGGAACGGCTCAAGGAGAAGTTTACTCGCGAGCGGGAAAGAATTGGCCCCGAAGAAGGAAGCAAAGGAATCGCATTGCACAATTCCGGCGCTGGTCGAAGACGCCGATCAAGCAACAGTCTTCGAAAAGAAGCCACCGTCCATGCATCTTCTGCCAAGGGGGCTGCATCTTTGAACGAAAATACCTTTGATGGGCCCTCGACGCGCGATGCGAGCACAAATCCAAGCCCTGGCGATCTCCTCACCAATATTCAAATGTCACGCTCTGGAGGCCGACGAAGTAATGGAAATGCTAGTCAGGGAACCCCGCTTTCTAATGGACAAGCTCCAGAAGTTTGGCATCACGATAGTCAAAGTCCACTTGCACAACGAAGTTTCAATCCTTTCGCGCACACTTTAAAGCCACGCATAACCTTACATCGTCAGGAGTCTATTGATGAAGACAGTATGTTCCGTGGATCAATTCTAGAATGTATCTTCAAAGCCATTGGCCTCACAAACACAAGAAATGCGTTGAAAATGGCAGACTCTGTTGAAGCTTCACCAAGGCTTGTCTCTTACGATCAGAGAAAGCAGAAGGCAGTCTTCAGCAGCAATGCCTTCGGATTCATTGACCCCTATGAGGCCTCTGTCGACGCTGACACTGAATCAGTGACCTCGGGTGGAATAAGCGCAGGAGGATTTCCCAGTACACAGGGATTGGCCCAAGAGTTGAAAGACGAAGTAGAAATTGTTTATTTCCCCAAAGGCTCCGTTCTCGTAGAACAAGGAGAACGAAACCCAGGGCTGTACTATGTTATAGATGGTTTCCTTGACGTCAGTGTCCCTGTGGATGAGAAGTCTGAGTCTACTGTCCTTGGGTCGACGCATCGACCTTCTACTAAACCTGGTGACGAAAATATTTCACCTCTCTCTCGCATGAAAACTGGGTCCTCACGCACATCTCTTCCAGGAACCGCAAACAATAACGACGGGAAGAAGCGCAAACCCAAGGGACGCAAAACTCTTTCCCTCATCAAGCCAGGTGGAATAGCTGGATATATTGGTACCATTTCAGCTTATCGTTCATTCATTGATGTCGTGGCCAAAACGGATGTCTATGTTGGATTCTTGCCTCGCTCGTCATTAGAGAGAATCGTCGAGAAATACCCCGTCGTTTTGCTAACAATGGCAAAACGCCTAACGAGCCTCTTACCTAGACTCATCCTGCATATTGATTTCGCCCTTGAGTGGGTTCAAGTCAGCGCAGGACAAGTCATCTACCATCAAGGTGATGACAGTGATGCCATTTATATTGTCCTGAATGGTCGTCTTCGATTAGTTCTGAACAACGATGAAGCTGAGATGAAGGTTGTGGGCGAATATGGCCAGGGGGAGAGCGTGGGTGAGCTGGAAGTCATGACAGAGTCCACTCGGCCCGCAACACTGCACGCTATTCGTGACACAGAACTGGCAAAGTTTCCAAAAACTCTGTTCAACAGTCTTGCACAAGAACACCCAGGTATCACCATCAAAATATCTCAAATCATTGCATCGCGCATGCGTGCCTTGATTGAAGATCCAATCTTTGACCAAGGCAAAGAAAAGGTGACTGGAGCTAAGAGTAACAAAGTCTCTTCCACTGTCAATCTCAGAACAGTGGCCATTCTTCCAGTTACCGCTGGTGTCCCAGTTGTTGAGTTCGGCAGCCGTTTAATGAATGCACTATCTCAAATAGGGGCAGCGAATGGCGTCACATCACTTAATCAAGCTGCGATTCTCAATCATCTTGGACGGCATGCCTTTAGTCGTATGGGTAAACTTAAATTGTCACAGTACCTGGCTGACCTAGAAGAGAAATATGGCCTCGTTTTGTACGTTGCCGGTAAGCTGCAACTTTCTTCGACTTAATTTCCCTCTGAGAGACGTTTCTTGTTTCTCGAGGTGCAAGAACGTAGATCGGACTTTTTTCTGTCTCCAGGTTTACTTTGACCGTTATGCTAATCTGTAAGATAGACACCAACGTAAATTCACCTTGGACCCAAACTTGCATCAGCCAAGCTGATTGCATATTGCTTGTTGGCCTGGCCGAAGGTTCTCCGGCAATCGGAGAATATGAGCGTTTCCTTTTGGGAATGAAAACGACTGCGAGAAAGGAATTAGTCCTCTTGCATGCAGACAGATTTGTTCCTCAGGGAGTTACCAGATCCTGGCTTCGCAACCGAGTGTGGATCAATGGCGGCCATCACCATGTACAAATGGCTTTCAGAACAAGCTCTGTTCCAGTTCATCCCCAAACGAGGAGGTTTGGGTCCACACTTAAACAGAGGGTTCAAGTCCTTCAAGCAGAGATCCAGAAGTACACATCTCGCAGAGTTCGACAAACCCCCCTTTATTCGGCAGACACACCCTTCAAAGGAGATTTTCATAG
The DNA here is from genome assembly GCA_001399465.1 of Hymenoscyphus scutula. Classification (NCBI taxonomy): domain Eukaryota; kingdom Fungi; phylum Ascomycota; class Leotiomycetes; order Helotiales; family Helotiaceae; genus Hymenoscyphus; species Hymenoscyphus scutula. The sequence goes on along the minus strand of LKTO01000013.1, from coordinate 212,265 downwards.
AATTGCCCGCCGACTGTGTGGAAAATCAATCGGTCTTGTTCTTGGAGGTGGCGGTGCCAGAGGTATCACGCAGGTTGGGATTATCAGAGCGTTGGAAGAAGCTGGCATCCCCATTGACATTATCGGAGGCACTTCGATCGGCTCCTTCATTGGTGCCTTGTACGCTCGGGATGCTGATGTCGTTCCTATGTATGGCCGGGCGAAGAAATTCTCAGGGCGTATGGCTAGTATGTGGCGTTTTGCCTTGGACTTGACCTACCCATCCGCATCATATACCACTGGGCATGAATTCAACCGTGGCATCTTCAAAACATTTGGGAACACCCAAATTGAAGATTTTTGGCTTGAATTCTACTGCAACACCACAAACATCAGCAAAAGTCGCTCAGAAATCCATACAAGTGGTTATGCGTGGCGTTACGTGCGGGCATCCATGTCACTTGCTGGCCTACTTCCTCCATTGTGCGATGAAGGTAGCATGCTGCTCGACGGTGGTTATGTGGACAATCTCACGGTTACACATATGAAGTCTTTGGGAGCGGATGTTATCTTTGCTATTGATGTAGGAAGCCTCGATGACGATACACCACAAACCTTTGGAGACTCATTATCTGGATTCTGGGCATTTGCCAATCGATGGAACCCATTTTCATCGTACCCCAATCCACCTACGTTGGCAGAAATCCAAGCACGACTTGCTTACGTTTCGAGCGTAGATGCCTTGGAGCGAGCCAAGAATACACCAGGTTGTCTCTACATGAGACCACCAATAGACGACTATGGCACTTTGGACTTTGGGAAATTTGATGAGATATATCAGGTCGGGTACAAATATGGACAGGCATTCTTAGGGCAGATGAGAGAGCAGGGAGTTCTGCCATTACTGGACGAGACGGAAGAAAAGAAGGCTCTGCGGAGAACTATGGCGCCTCGTAGAGCAAGTATATAGGGGAGATGCATTGTTTGGGTTTTCTGGTGGTAAATTTGAAGGCGCTTGGGATACCCGGTTCATCGCATTAGAATAGCTATGTAAATATTGGCACACAATGGCATGCTGGTTTGACTTATAGCTCTCTCCTTTTCTATAAAAATCTCAGTAATTGGATTGGCCTTTCGGAATAGCCGACCAGAAGAAGCAAAACGAGAGCGGCTAGGTGCTTTGGGGATGTCGGCAACAGGCGGTCTCCGTGGTCGCCTGCCCGCTAGCCAGTTAGGTCCACCCGGTCTTTCCTAAAGTGGCCAAGTTCGACAAACGCCAACTTCCAGTCGCTTTCATATAAGTAACCCACAACACCATCTTCAAATTGCCTCCTTTGGTTTTCTTTGCTTCGCGTCGCAACTCAACTAATCTCACACTAACTTTGGATAGCAGTGATAAGTATTTTAATCTTCTTATCTTGAGAATATGTCTGGGAAGAGTGTCTTCTTGGGGAGCTTTGTGCATTGCAAGGACTTGGATAATCTAGAAACGCTTGAGAATACCGCCATATTTGTGGATGAAAATGGAGTCATCGTCTCAATTGAAGCGGGGTGTGACCTGAAGAAGGCTGAGGAGATGAGCATTCCCCGATTAGGGTGGGAGAAAAGGGATGTCACGGTTCGAGTCGCTAAGAAGGGACAGTTCTTCTTCCCAGGATTCATAGGTATATCCTCTTTTCTAATACCCAGAGATGGCCTAGGGTGAGATGCTGATATTTTGGCAAGATACACATATTCACGCACCCCAGTTCCCCAATGCTGGGATTTTCGGCAAGTCAACTCTTCTGGACTGGTTGACTACATATACCTTTCCCATGGAAAGTAGTCTTAAGGAGTTGGCGAGGGCGAAGACAGTATATACCAGGTGTATTAAAAGGACACTATCCCATGGGACCACAACTGCTGCTTACTATGCGACTATTCATGTTCCAGCCACCAACCTGCTTTCAGACCTCTGCCTTGCAAACGGACAACGTGCTTTTGTTGGGAGATGCTGTCTAGATACCTTATCGCCAGAGTGGTACAAGGACGAATCACCTGCTCAAGCAATTGAGGCCACTAAACAAACCATCGCCCATATCGCAGAAATCGACCCCACGAATAAACTCATCACACCAATTCTCACTCCCCGCTTCGCGCCAGGTTGCACTACGGAGCTCATGACTCAACTTGGAGCTCTGCACAAGGAAACCGGTCTCCCGATCCAAACTCACATCTCGGAAAACAAGGGGGAGCTTGATCTCGTGAAGGAACTCTTTCCAAACTCTCCAAATTACACCTCCGTTTATGATTCCCATGGTCTACTAACCCCGAAAACCATTCTCGCTCATGCTATCCATCTCGATGAGTCCGAGGTGGATCTTATTCTTGAGAGGAAATCCAAGGTTTCTCATTGCCCCTGCTCAAACTCTAGTATCACATCTGGAACTTGTAAAGTCCGGTGGTTACTGGAGAAGGGTGTTGAGGTTGGATTGGGAACTGATATGAGTGGTGGCTACAGTCCTTCCATCCTCGAGGCGGTTAGACAAGCGAGTCTCGTTAGTAGACATGTGGCTATGGTTGGAGACGATAAGGCGAAATTATCTATCGAAGAGGTTCTCTACCTCGCGACGAGGGGAGGTGCAAGTGTTGTGGGACTTGGGGAGAAAATTGGGGGGTTTGAAGTTGGCATGGAGTGGGACGCTCAATTAATTGGTCTGGGACCTAATTATTGGGCTGAGGATGAAGGCAACCCAGAGGGTGTCAAGGCTACGGAGATTGTAGAAGATAGTCCGGTTGATATGTTCGGTTGGGAGAATTGGGAGGAACGGATTGCGAAGTGGGTGTTCAATGGCGATGATCGGAATACCCTTGCGGTTTGGGTTAAAGGCCGTCTAGTGCATGAGATTAAGAAATGAGAATTTTCTCCTTTCAACCCGGGCTGGCTGGAGATTTCCTTAGGTTTTTCTGGATGATTGTTCGAATGGGCTGTGGTGAGAACGGACGGTGTTGGGCTTGGGATATTTCCTTCCGGTACCTTTTGTTGGAAATTTAGAGGATGGTGATGGATTTTAGGATAATGAATCACGACTGATAGAAGAGAGATAGATGAATGCGATGAGTTTACAATAAATGAGGGAAGGAGTCTAGTCTTGTGGTGGGCAGCTCTTACGTTTCAAGTTAAATCAGCCAGCGCAGTTCGAGGTCGTCCAAGATATCGACCCTCAACTAGCCGTCAGCTAATTAGTACTCCGTAGAATGACTAGCACCCGTCCCTGTAGATCTTTTAAGACACTAACGGCCTCATTTTTACTACTCATCTCGACAACAATGTTAATAAGGAGGTGGAGATCCAAGCTAATAAGGATAGAGTAGTTATTAAGAATCGTTATTTTTTATACTTTCAATGTTATTTAGTCAATTATCTACTTAATTTACTCTTATATTTATTGTAAAATCCTCGAAATTACGACTCTCTATTTGCTCTCTCTATGTTTTTTCTTGCCCTTTTGGTGTCCTTTTACATCTAAACTCGCTTTAAAATCGTCAAATTTAAGTCTCAAACAACGATGATATTCATATCGCCATATTTATCGCATCTGTGCCCAAGTCCACCTAAACATACAAAAACCGCCTTCCCCCCTCTAAGCCCTCTGAGCCCCTTAGAACCTTCTCAACTCAACCAAGTTGAACTATATCTATAAAATCTCCAATAACCTTCATCCATCTACCAAAATTCCTACACCCAAACTTCATACATGTACCCACGAGAAAGCGTAAATAAGCATGATTTCTAAAAATTAAAAGCCATGGAAAAGGAGTAATAATGTAAACTATCATTTTATTTTGCGTAACAAGCAGATAGAGGGTTTAATTTCCTCTCAGGTTCTAATCTCTTTATCCTATTTGGTTATATGCGTCGTTCTGACTTTGAATATCTAAGTTCTTTTATTTTCAGCGAATATATTTCACTGTGAGAAGGCCAGGCAAGGGGGTGAAGTTTGGGATCAAGTTTTAAAATAGGCGAGAAGCCTGGAGGGGAAGGCACTCTATTAATCCCAACGACTAGAACCATGGATTCAAAGGAGCAAAATGTCCATCCTACTAAACTATCTCCAAAAATCTCCGTCGGAGTTGGTCCTGGTTAGTGTTGATATTCCTTAGTTGAGGTAAATTCGCCACTACCTGTATTTTCCCAACTGACAAGCTGGATCAATTTAATCTCAGGAGGCCAGGGTCACGTTGCGTTATGAATAGCGAATGTACTAGACCAATCACGAACCAAGAGTAGTACTGTACACTTCATTCGAATACGAATCACCTTCAATTTCAGACGATGCCCAAAATAGTAATTTCTCTCAGTTTGTTGCTCATCGCAAGACTGACAAAGCACACTTCACTGGTATATGAACCGACATCTACCTTACTCTCTGTGTTGTCAAAGAGTCACAAACCGAGACTTGAGAAATACTGCAAGATCCTAATTCGGAAGACGAGTCAAGTGCTCAGGAGTGAGATCAAAAGGCCAAGCTGTCTGAACTTCAGTTTAGAAAAAATCACTTATTACAAGCACGAATTTGAGAATCGAGTCGAAGAAAGGGATTATTTCATATCTATACTACTCTGTTGTAATGGTATCATAACACTCTCAAACGCCATGATCCCAATGCCGCTAAAAAAAAGCACAAACAACAAAAAGACACCAAAAAACGACCGTCGCCAGATGCAAAGCAAAGCACACAAGTTGTATGTACCCAAGAGAGAAGAAAAAAACTTATGTTCAACTGAGATCCCTCACTCACCCGGGATGAGAGGAGGGAAAGCCCAAAAAATCTACAAATTGATGATATCAATCTCCGAAAAATCCGGTGGATTCTTCCCATACACCACTCGAGCTTTTCCATCTAAAGCCGCTCCCACATTACTGATCCAAATGTTGCCCCCGGCGTAGTCTCTTGTTCGCTTGATCTCATCATCACTCACTCCCGTGTCGTCTCGAGGAATCCACACGATCGGCCTTCTTGCTCGGAGAGCATAATGTTGGAAGGCGTGCCGCACAAGGATGTCTCTCTCCTCAGGTGTCAGATCTTCGATATCGTCGTTGATGCCGCCGTATAACGCATCGGCGATCTTCGCTTGAGCCTCGGCGTCCTTGTGTCTGCGTCTTCGAAGTCTAGGCTCGCCGGCGCTAGGAGAACCAAAGGTCTTGGACTTGATATCTCGACCCGACTTTAAAGCCCAACTACCAGCCCCCTGGACAATGTTGACAGGATTCAGCTTGGAAAATTTGTTCTCATGAGACGGCTTGTTGAGTCTTGACATCTCTATGCCATGAATATCGTTGGCTCCAACCTCCACATCCTCTTCCTCAACCAATCCCAAACGACGAGCTTGCGCACGCTCGAAAGCCTCGTCTCGCAAAACAGCCTCGTCTTCGAAAGTAATGGGCAGGTGTTGAAACAAAGGTCCAAACGACCTGTTGAGGAGAAATTGGTAGATGACTGTCAGAAATGTGGCAACAATCATGATTATCGCTTGGACGAAGCAGGCGGCTTTTCCTTTCTCATCCCGAACCAGGAAAAATAAACCAATCATGCAGATCTCCATGACATACAGGCCCGTGAAGGTTTGATTGATGGCTCGAGGATAAAGCAATCCACCAGTATCTAATGCGAACCGAGTGACGTAGAGCATGTTGTATCTGTGTGCAATCCACAGGAGGCTGAATGTTATGAGGGCAAATACTATAATGATTGGTGCAACGACGCTGTAGATAATTGCAATGCAAGCAAAGTTGGTGTAGACTGGGAAAAGTGTTCCCCATGTTACATTCGGAAGTGTTGTATTTCGGATCCACTTTTGACGAGCAGTGTTGTCGAAAAGTTTCGGAAGTAAGTACCAAAGGATGAGGGTAAAAACCTGCAGGAGTGTGCCAGAAGCAGTAGATAAGGCTTGTAGAATCATGTAAGAGAAAAAGTAGTTTGCGGCCTTTGGAAGTTGAGTTGCCAAAGTCTCTGGAATCCCCGTGATATCCTTGGCGGTTGCTGATATTACGGCGACCGCACCACCAGAGAGAGAAACAACTAGGAAGACTTGAACAAATAGAAAGGCAAAGTAATAGTTCTGAACAGACCGTTGCTTTTCTCTCCCAGTTTGAGCACCTTGAAGTTGAGCCAAATAGCCCAAAATCATTGGGACGATGGCCAGCAATATCGCCAGAACCAGGGCGGGCAACACACCACCAATTGCCTGAAGGGTATTTTTGTCAATTCTGTTAAGCCAGTTTAGCCATGTATATTCGTTTGCCAACGAAGTCAGTTGAGAAAGTGTGGCAGTCCAAGCAACCGGAAAGGCCCAGAGTATAATCATGCCTGCCACAATAACAGTAACGGCTCCAGTTCTCACCCAGGCCTCCCACCAGCCAATGGACATATTGTCCCAAAGAACGTCGTTGGGCGAGATTTCGACAGTTCTCGGTGCCATCTGCTTGGGCACGTGATGGGTAACAGCCTGGCATGCCATATGGGCAGCAACCTGGTGGTTGAATTGAATGAATGCGGATGTCATTAGAGGGAACCTCTCTGGTTGCTTCTGGTCTAATTCGATTTCCAAGTTCAACCTCGCCAACTCTCCACGACACCAGTAGATTGTATCAACCTTTTTGTGGATAAAAGGCAGTGTGAAGAACCAGCCTGGGGTCCAGTTGAAGAGTGCAAGTCTATGTGTTGGGCGATCTTTTTCCTTGAGATATTTCTGCCAAACTGCGCCGGGGGCGGTCTCCTCATAGGCTTCATTATATGCAATGGGGTACTCGATAGGTTTGACTTTTTCTGATTTGAGGAAAATACTCTTGAATCTGGCAAACAACCCTATGGGCTCTTCCGAATCTCGTTGGTCTCGAATCCCGTCGGTCTGAGTGAGTGGAAACTCATCGCCGTCTTCGTAGCCGGTAGGAAGAGGAGATGCAAAGCCCCCAGATGGACCTTGCCAGAATTTCCACCAGCCAGTGCCTCTTTCGTTGTCGTTTGCCCCGTCCCCGCCGAAATTTGTACCGGGGTCTCGGGTGGAATTCCCAGGAAGTTTCATGCCTTGGGATTTTCGGCCATCTTGGGTTGATTCAACAGACGGTCGGCCGATTGGTGGTTTCTCGCTTTCATCTTCAACTCCTGCACCATAAGGTTGTGTTACCATGGCAGGGCGATAGCGACCGTACTGATCATAGGCTTCATCCTCTTGGACAGGCGATGAATCGATGTGGGAGAAACCATTCGTGGTCTCAATTCTGTTATCCAAGTCTTTACCAACGTTGCGAGCTCCGCCAATGACAGTGTTTCCTGCGACACCAAATCCTTTTCCTATTCCTTGCCCGAGGGCGCCGAGGCCATGTCCCACAGCTGCCAATCCATTGCCAATGACGGGAATTGGAAGTTTCAATCCTTCAGATTGATCTTCGTTTGCGGATCGTTCGAGTTCCTCATCTATAGCATCGTCGACAGTGTGAGGAACTTGATTGGGGTCAGTGGTTGTTCCACCGCTTTGAGCTAATCTTTCAGCAGCTTGGTTCTCAGCTTTCAGTCTCCTTTCTTTCTCTTCCCTGGTTGGAGCTTTGCCATTCAGGTCGCGAGCAGCCATCTTCTCGTCCTTCTCCAATTGGTTCTTCTGAGCATTTTTGGCTTTTCGCACAAGCTCCGTCTCGGCGTTTTCCAATTGTCTAAAAATTTCATCTCGCTTATGGATTTTATCCAGCAGTTCATCAAAATTCCTATTGATCCAAATGTTTCGAATTCCGCCAGGAAAAACATCATAGAGACCGGCGAGCGCGTCCTTTGAGAGCCATTTTCGAGGAATGGAGCTTACTAGCACCGTGGTAGCAGAGGCCCTTAGTCGATGTTCAGCCGATGTAAGATAATCCTGGCGGACTTTGATGTAAACTCGCAATTCGTTAAAGAATACAGCACAGACCCAGAAAATTACCAACAAAGCAAGAATGCAGTGTGCCCAATACCTCCGCGTATGTGTAGGTCGGACATTGCCCCATGCAACCTGATCCAATCCTGTGACATTTGTGTATGCTGACTCGGTCGAATTACCAAATTCCAAAGCATATTTTCCCCCTCTACCACCCATGTAGTTCAGCGGGACCAGGATGGGGATGATAACGACTCCCAGTGGTATAAAGATGAATACGAGAGTTTGCAAATATCGGAGGAAAAAGTAGGCATCGAGGCCGCACTTGTTGATGATCTCGCGGTCTCGAAATCGAAATATGGCAAAGAGCCAACCCCAAGGCGTTCTGGGAGGAGCTTCGGTTCGTTCTCGCTCGGGCACTAGATAGGTTTTCGGTTTGCTAAGTTTGAATTAGCAAAAAGCGCGGAAAGTAATAGGAAGAGAATGGGCATTTGCATAGGGAAACGCACAAAATACGGGCAAGCTTGTTTTTCAGGAGAATGAATAGTAGCATTTGAATGCCAAAAATGACCAGCGACGAGACCAAGGCCGTCACAAAGGTTACCAGACTGATTCCCGCGGAGTTTTGGGCGGAGCCAGAAGTACCTGAGGCGGTGCTCGTGGGAGCAGAGATGGTCTCGGTTGCTGTCGCCGACATTGTCGCATTGGAGGACATGGACATGGTTGAATTCGACATGATGGCGGTGTTGTATAGAAGGCTTTTGAAAATATCTCGATCCAATCACCGTAGTATCTCGCGCCGCTTGCGCTCGTCTCCCCCCCGCCTTTTTTGAATGGCACCGCAAGCTATGGTTGTTGTCGCTGTGTGCAGGCAGGTGATTCGTCTGTATAAGGTCGGATAGGATGGTGGTGCGAATGGGATGAGGTTCAGACGGAGGACTGGGTTGGGTGGTGGTTGTTATTACAGACAGCGCAAAAGAGATGAGAAGGGAAGAAGATTATAAGAATCAAAAGTATGCGAATTTACAAGTATCTGGAATCCGAAGTGAAGTGCGGTAAGTGAATGTTTGTTGATGTAAGAGTAAGTCAGTGAGTGAGTGACAGTGGGGGATATGATTCAATCATATCAAATGATGATCCTGATGGTCCAGATGGCAGAGGCAGGTGAATGGTACTGGTGTGCTAGACTGCTAGACAGCTAGTGCTAGGTAGATAGACTGATGCTAGTGGGAAGCAGGGGGAGTGACCAGGTCCAGCCTGTAGGAAAGAAGAGAAATCGGTTCGTGGGAACTCTAGGGTGTAGGGGTCCTTCCCGACTAGCTCCAATAACTCCAAAGATTGTTGATAACAGCGCCAGTAACAGCTTTCGCTCGGGGGAAAAGAAGGTCTACTCCGTAATGGAAAAGGAGCCGCGGGCTGCAGTTTCCTGTTTTATGTGCCAGCGACCTCTTTCTCTCTTTGGCTGAACTTCGCACTGCAGATGACCCCTGCTCGTGACGTCTACGGCGTTGATTGGTGGTTGCACGCCCCGCTTTTAATAACATGTGCCATTGTCCAAGTTGACTCTTCTTTCCCCAGGTAGGTTGTTGACCCAAATAACCGCCTTCCTCGCAACGCCCATTTTCTTTCTTCAACAGCCTCCAATGTTCATGTTACTATTCTTGGAACAAAAATAGGGTTACTACTATTGTGTGCGATTGGCTGAGACACTACCATCCATACCGTACCCGCGCCTAGTGTTACAGATGGCATCCATCCAACAAAGATTTCCCGAACGCCACGGCCCGGGATGTGAAGAGTTGGAAGCGCCAGCTCTTCTAGAACATTTTATCGTCCCCTCTCAAAGGAATTGTTTATAGAAATCATATTCATGATTCTAGGCCTTACCTCATGCTTCTGCAGGCGCGATTTGCAAAAGGATAAGACGAAACATTATTACAATAGTTCTGGGACTTCATCTCATCGGTACCATCTGGCGATCCACCAGCGAACATCTGTTTCAAACAAAACACTTCGTCCAAAGTCAAACTAGTCGCAGTCTGGCTCTTACACATATAAGGCGAAACGAAAAGTTCGCTTTTAATCGATAAGTGTAGCTGGTGTTTTTTTTTTTCCAGAAGGGGAGTAACTCCAGTAGTCTTTCTCGTTCCTGCAAGGAATGCGACATGGTATTTTTGAGAGGGGTCGAAATTTAGGGCGTCAAAGCATGGTTTTATTTTTTAAATTCTGATCAGTGAAAAAACGCGCTGTTTTAGTGCATAAGTCAACAAACCCGAAGAAAAGGTAAACGAAAGTGCTGAAGGAATGAGATGGATTCCTCAAGGTAATTGTAGTTATATGATACCTAAAAGCCTTAGCTTTCCTCTCTTACTCGAAAGGCCAAGCTCTGCGGCCCTAGGTTTCTGTATGAAATAGAAGTCAATAGAAGTTAATAGAAGTCAAAGAATCACCCCAGACAGAAGATAAACAGCTGTATTTACTATTTCCAGATTTTGATCATTATTTGGACGACATCTCAGATTTTCTCTAACATATATAAAATTCTGCAAGGTGACTTCTTAACTCACTTATTATCCTTCCTTTTCTTTCATAAATCGTAAATTCACAACCCAACCAAAGGAGTAACCTTTTAAATATCCGGGGTCCCCATAATCTCGTAGTTCTCCCAGATCAAATCCTCCTCCCAATACACCTTCCCACCGCAAGCAAAATGCAAGTCTCGAATAGCCATAAGGATATTCTCCCTATGCCGAACATCCATTATATCAAAACTCCTCATTCCCACAATCCTAATCACTCTCTCATACCCACAATCCGAACTCCCTCTCAACGCCTCCAGAAACCCATCAAACCAAGAACCATATCTCAAACTTGGCAACCTCCTATAATCCCACACCATTTCCACTTTCTTCAGCGCCCCGTACCTTGCCCTACTTCTTATGTGCTGTAGAACTTTCGGGAATGAGGTTCCGGGTTTATGTTCGCTGCCTCCCATATGAATGCGGATATGGCGGACGAGACGCGAGGAGGTTTGGCCCATCCCTTTGAAGGCTTCGGTCACGCCAGGGATCATTCCTAAATCTGAGGGCAAGTACGATGGGAAGGAGAGGATTGCATGTTGCCAAAACCGATGGCCGATCTCAGCGTGGATCTGGCGGTTGACTCGCAGAAGGGAGAGTGTGAAGTAGATCGGGGTTGGGGTTGTTTCTAACCCATATGGCGGTGCCCTGGGTAGGGGATTGATGATGAGTTGGAGTCGGAAGCTTGGTTTGTTGGCTGGTGCGGGTTGGTAGGGTTTAATTTGTGTAGGTGATCTGGAGTCTTTACTTGGTTTTGGGGGTTTGCCCTTGGGGGGTTGGAGACGGGGTATTCGTTCTACCTGAATATAATAGGGCGTTGACGGTAAGAGGTGGGCATAACCGTAAATTTGATCGCGGAGTTCTCGAGGAAGGCCGAGGAAATCAAACGGCATAATGTGCCTTGCGCAGATGCAATTGATTCCTCGACTTGTGTTGAGTGAGGGTCGATATTCTAGGTTGGTTGTTATTCCATGTTTCAATTGGGTTCGAAATCTGGGGAAGCTGATCCTTGACGATCGGCATAGCTCCGGTCAAAGAACAATACTTTGCAGTTGAGTATTTCATATAAGTAGAATGCAGCTTTATGTATGTCCCAGCACAAGAGAAGAAAAGGAATTTGTTACTTTGGTTTCATGCTAGCGAACGCTCGGAGAACGGACTCCATTAACCTGTGATAAAAGGTGATATTTCCCCTTTGGAAATTTGCTAAAACACACAAACCCGAATTTTGTATGCATCATATAGTATATAGTTCCTCGTGTGAAATCAAAGGTATTCTCCTACCCATCAAACCAATTTTACAAAAATCAGCTATCCTTCAGCCATCCTTCAGCCTCCCAAACGCCGGTTCAATGCTCACAACGCCATCATTATCAATAATCTTCCCTCTGTCCCACTCCCTGCTTTCCCCGCGCTTTGCCCATTTGACGTCTTCCTCCGTCTTCTCGCCCCCCTTCTCCCATTTGCGGATTTCCTCGTCTGTAAACCCAGCTGCTCTCAATCGATCAGCACCTTGTTGTTTCCATTTTTGTCTGTCGCGCAATGCTTCTAAAGCCTGGTCCCAATCATTTTCCTCATCGAGGTCAAGTTGAACGTCGGCAGTAGGGTCGTAATCAGCGGAGAATCGAGAGTCAATACCTGCACCGTGCGAGAAGGCTCCTCGGCCTCGGGAGCGAACTTCGGGAAGTGGAGGTGGGGGAGGACCAATTATAGAAGAAAGGGGGTCGGAATCATACTCTTCGTCTTCTTTCTGGTGGGTTGCTCCCTTGTCATGTTTGAACGACAATACTTCCTTTACAGAGGGAGAAAGACGAGACTTCCGATGTGATTCTTGATGTGATTCTGGGGATCTTGAATGCTTTCGGCGAGGCGATCTCGAACGTTGTGAGTCTCTATGTTTGTATTTCTGAGGTGACCGTGACCGTTTTCGTCTCCTTTTCTGATCCTTGTCATCCCGCGAAGTACTCCTGTCTCTCCGACGCCTTCTATGGCGTCTTTCGTAATTGTCGTCCTCCGAGTAATCATCTCTGATTCTCCTTTTCTTTCTCCCCTCATCTTTGCTATCACTTCTCGTAATTTCCTCCAAGCTACCTCTTCGCGGCCTGTTATTCTTCGTATTGGATTTCGATTCGGTTTTGCGATGCTCTATCCGTCTCTCCCTTGAGTTGCTCCTGTGTCTTCGCTGTCGCCTTGGACTTCTTGAAACATCGCTCTTATCATCATCCTCATCCCTACTTCGCCTCTCCCTTGGTCTCTCCTTCTCGTCACTCGGCCGTTGAACTACCCTACCAGAATTGATTCTTCTTCTTTGAGGTTGGTCCTCGTCTGTATTATCTCTCTCTACAACATCTCTCTTCCGTTTCGTAGCCCCTCGTCCACCTAAAATCGCTGCAATGTCCCCTAGTTGTCTCTGCCTAACATCAAGAGGGGCAGTGGGTCTCCTCGGGCGCTCCTTCTTATTATCACACCCTTCGTTCACAAGCCCCTTCAATCGCGCTCTAGATTCGGCTGCCTCTTTGGCAAGAAGCGCTGCATTATGAGAGTCGGTGTCTTTTATGATATTGCGAAGGAAACGGGTATTTGGTTTGGGCTTATGCGCCGGTCTAATATATGTTAGCTAAGGAGCGTGCATAGATGAAACATGGATCATGTACTTCGAAGCTGAGCTGCTCGAAATATTTCCGGCATTTTTGGCATCCTGTGCCAAAAGAGCGGCGATGTAGCCGTCGTCTAGGTAATCGTCGTTCCCCATGCCCTTGATTCGCGGCGAACCCTCCAAAGCGACCCCAAAAACGGTATTGGCGCAAAATGAATTCAGAAACAAGAGGATTCAAGGAAAGGAAGTTGAAGAAGCCATGGAGGAACAATGGGCTTATAGATGTAGGTAAAGTTAAAGCAAGCAACTTTGGTGAGTGATTCGGTTTGAAGTTAGGTAGGATGTGAAATGCCTGTCCGCGGCAAGGCGAGCAAGGGTTGCAGTTGGCGTTGGTGCGCGCTTATTATTGGCTTATCTCAAAGGCGGTGAAAATAAATATGGCAGAATTTTGATAAACAAACCACCGCGCCGGTACGTCACTCTGTCCCAAACGAGTGCGTGAGGAATTCTAAGAAAACACTTCACATTCTGCCGTGCATTAATAAAAACAGCGTACCTCGATAAGAAACGCAATCCTCGTAACGTTCCCAACCAAATTCCACCCAGCAGGACCTTGCGCACACCCCTCATACCACAAGATAAGGAAACCCCTCCAGGAGGCTACCATAAACTTTACAGTTCCTTACGCCACGATGGTTAAGTTACCCAAGCAAGTCCTGGAAGATGTTCTGGAAGCCCAAAAATCGCAAGAACTTGCCATTATCAAATTGAGTGAGCCACTCGCTGCACCACTTAAGATCAAATCTGGGGAAAGGACATCTGATGTATCAACGGATGTGTTCGACAATCCAACCCCAGCAAGTCTTGAGGCCGATCTAGAACATTACAAGGTAACAAAACTCTCAAGTTTACCTGGAAAGCTCCTAATCTTTTCGCAGGAACTCTTCTCGAAACTCCGCTTTTCATACCTCGAACAAGTCACGAAAGAAAAGTTCATACGCGCAATTGTTGGAGATCCACCTCTTGTAGTCGAACACCAAGAGAATGTTGAATTAGAGGAATCTCTGGCTATCTCGAAAGCATCTTTGAAAGCACAGAAAATCGAAGTTGCCGAGTTGGTTGAGCAGTTGGAGGAGAAGGGTCGACAATTGTCTCGCAAATACGAAAATGTTCAACTACAGACTGCCCAACTACAAGAGTTACCGGGGAAAATTGAAGTATTGCAAGCCAGTATCAAGGAGTTGAAGGCTACACAAGCACCCGGTTCAAGTCCAATATTGAACATGCCTTTAGAGAAAACCTTGGATCTAGTAGAGGAAAAACAAAAGGAACGCTCGGAGTTGGATAGACAGTTGGAGCAACTTCAGTCAATGGTGCCTAGGAAGACACGGGAGTTGGAAAGGCTAAATGCAGAATTGCAGCCCTTGGAAGTTAAAAGACTTGGGAGTACAGCAGCGGCGAGAGATGCCAAGAGGAGAAAAGAGGAAGCTCTGGGTGGAGTTGGGGATGACCTCGAAGAGCGTGGTAGATGGTGGAGAGGGGTCGAGGGGGGACTGAAGGGTATGCTGGATGTATAATAAGGATATCTTTTTGGCGTTGGGGACTGCTTTATGGAAATACCAGAGGGCTAGAGTAGGGCGTTTAGGCTGTGAGGGGAACAATTCATACTTACAACGTTTGGTTTCTGAAAGTAACAAATAAGATTTAGAAAAGCTCCAGTTGTGATTTTAGTAACGTTTACATACCGAAGGAATAGATAGTGAGCTTTCGAAGATCATTTGATTGATCCGTACCTTCTACTTGGCTTTCGGGACATTTGTAAATAAAGTGACTTTCATTTTTGGGTGACAGGAATCAACAACCTGAAGGTATGTATTGCCGCTTTACATGTGGAGGTGGATCACGTGTTGCGGGGCTGACAGAATTCGCTAGTTTGGCGCTAAGGACCAATTGGGGTTGGATCGAGTTGCGGCACACTGATCGAATATTTCGAAATCATCACGAAAAAAGACAACGACAATCTCGACAAACACCAACGAGGTACGAATTCTTGATTTAGTGGCCCAGTATTTCCATCGTGACGTCTAGTTGCTAATGACCCTTTTTTTCTAGTTCCTAATCCAAAATGAGTACGTTCCGACATCGAAGTTGATCGCGATACGACAGGACTGACAATTTATACAGCGAAGGGAACCGCCAGTTTCGGAAAGCGCCACAACAAGACGCACACTTTGTGCAGACGTTGCGGTCAGTATAATTGATCCCCAGGCTGGGTTGGAATGAAACTGGAGGAATTCCCGGGTAGTTTAACAAACTGGGGACTGACAAGTTCGATACCTAGGTCGCCGATCTCTCCACATCCAAAAGCACACCTGCTCCTCATGCGGATACCCAGCAGCTAAGATTCGACAATGTACGTTATACCGAACCTTTTGAGGGATTTGTAGAATTCAGGGCGATTGGCATAGAACAGGAAGAGGGTTTGGCTAACATGGAATTGCAGACAACTGGGGCGAGAAGGCTAAGCGCAGAAAGACCACCGGTACAGGACGCATGCGCCACATGAAGGGTGTTCCACGACGATTCAAGAACGGCTTCCAGACTGGTGTACCAAAGGACGCGAGGGGACCTACCAAGGCCGAATAAAGGAATCATATGGGAGTTGAATGAATTGGGAATTGGACGCTGGTTGCTCATGATGTCTCGGGGGCTACGACTACGCTAGCAAAATACCATCAATTGCACACCGAAAAAAATGTATCGATGCAGAAGTGATGCGTTTGGGATTTGGGTTGCTTTCATATGGAGGTTGGGAATGTAGCTACCTGGAATTTCTCATGGAGTTCGGAAAGTGTCAATAAGCTCTCCTAGCCAGTATCAAACGTCAAAAACACCTCTCTATTGTCCTCTTTCGAATACCTTGACCCCTCCATCTCCACCTACAAAATACAACAACTCTCGTTCCTCAATCCGCTTTTGCAAATCAATTGCTACATTCTCAGCGCCCTGGTCTCCAATACTAACTCGAATCACCCCACTAACGTCCCTAGCCGTTCCGCTGTCTAGCAGTCTCAAACTCATGGTGAAGTCAGCCTGATGGGCAGTATTTAGCAAGAAGGCGGCGTGATCTGTTTCTAGAGGTGTTTGTTGTGTCAAAACCAGTGGTTGATCAGCCGAGAGCGTCACAACGAGAGAATAGGCATCCTAGTTAGATTTAGTAAGGAATATTGATGCATTGACAAATACAAAATACCTCTCTTAACCCTAGCAACATATCTCCCAGATGTGTAGGTCCAATATCGCCAATGGTTGCCAATATTATATCCGGTTGGTCAATAATCAGCAACACCTTTTCCCCTGAAGCTGTAGGGGTCTTCAGACTTTGAATGGAATTCGTTATCAAGCTTGAGATAGCTGCGAGACCAGGAGTGGTCAGAATATTTTCTGTAGTCTTTACAGATACCTTCTGCTGGGTTGGTGCAAAAAGTCCCGTCAAGCCATCCACAAACGAAAATCTCTTTTTTGCGGCATGTTTCTCGAGATCGAGACCCTAGGAATGAAATACTTAGCTTCACATTTGGCAACAAAACCAAAGTGACCCCGCCAAGAGCACCCAAACATCAAGCAGAAGAATCCAACCTACCAATCTCTTCGCGTTCTCTTTCCAGAATGCAAAATCTCTCATGAAGCTCACCAAGACGACTTTGCTTTGCTCATCTGGTGGAAGATCAGACGAAGCTTCGTTGCTGATCAAAGCGCTATGCAAAAATCTTAAGACGAGCCAGTTCGTGCTTGCGCCTAGGACACTGGTCAACAGGACTAGAGATGCTTCGGGTGGGAGTGACAAGTAGGGCTCAAGAAGAGGGGGTATTTTGGAAGACATTTTGGTGTTGTATGAAATGAAGCCAGAGTTGGTTCAGAAATTGAGTCAACCCAAGGGTGTCTAGGAAGTTTAGAGTGGAAAAGCGGCACTGGTGAATGGGGAACGTGATGATTTTATACTAACAGCACCCAGAAAATTGCTACTAAAAAACTTGTCGACTAATTGACTACAACTTCAATCTCACTCGAAATACGCAGCCTTATTCCATCCAGCTTTTTATGGGGCGACCATACGTACGTACCTTGGTGCCGCTTTCCTTACCCAAAAGGTTCTCGTTCTTGAGGTCCAACCGCCGCGCCAACCGACATCTCGCAACATCTCACAGAAGCTTGTTGCACTTTCCGTTTCCACCAAAGGTTAACGGTCACATATGATTCATGTCCCTCTAGTTTCTCAGTTTGTCGGTTCCATGGTTGTTTTCATTCCCATGTTTACAACGTCCTTTCTCTTTCTCTTCCACAGTTACGATAAGTGTAGAAAATCATCACACGGAATTCTCGGGTGATTCGGCATTGCTGCGTCTTTCCTCGCTAGCTGGGTTTAACAACCTAATCCACGAAGGATTCTTTATCTCAAGGTTTCCACTTTCTTCCTAGTGTCATTAATCTCACCTCTCAGCAATGGAAACACACACCCAAGCCGTCTCCCGCATCTCTACGGATATTGGACACTTCTACGCTCGAAAAGAACCCTTCCGAATATATCATGGATCGACAAATTCCACGCGCAAGTCTCAATATGAGATATATCGCATGATAAACACGTCTAAACTCTCCCATGTCCTTCACATCGATACTGTGACGAAAACTGCTTTGGTTGAACCAAATGTCCCCATGGATGCTCTCGTTACGGCCACGCTACAACACGGACTCATTCCTCCAGTTGTAATGGAATTCCCTGGAATTACTGTTGGTGGTGGTTTTGCCGGTACTGCCGGAGAGAGCAGTTCGTTTCGATACGGATTCTTTGACCGGACGATCAATTGGATTGAAATGGTTTTGGCAAATGGCGAAGTAGTCAAGGCTTCCAAGTCAGAGAATTCAGACTTATTCTTTGGGGCTGCCTCGTCATTTGGTACTCTTGGTGTCACCACACTTCTTGAAGTTCAATTGGTTGAAGCCAAGAGATATGTCAAGTTGACTTACTTCCCTGTACGGAGCTTACCAGAGGCACAAGAGGGAATTGAGAAGGTTACTAATGACACTTCTTATGAATATCTCGATGGAATCATGTTCTCAAAAGACTCCGGAGTTATCTGTGCGGGAAAAATGACAAACGAGGCTGGCAACTTGAGAATCCAGGGTTTTCTGAGACCCAGCGAGCCATGGTTCTACCTTTATGTCCAAAAGCTCATGAAAAATGAGCGAAATCAGGTCACCGAAGTCATTCCGCTTGTCGATTATCTCTTCCGTTATGATCGTGGTGGATTCTGGGTAGCAAGATACGCATTTAAGTACTTTTTAACGCCTTTCAACCGTATTACACGCTTTGTCCTCGATTACTTCATGCATACACGAGTACTTTATCATGCTTTGCACCAAAGTGGTCTTGCGTCTTCTCATATTGTTCAGGATGTTGCTATCCCGTACTCAAGAGCGGACGAGTTCATGTCATATCTCAATGCCAACTTCAAACAATATCCGATCTGGCTCTGTCCGCTCAAGCAAAGTGGGAAGGAAATAGCATCCACCCATAGCCTTCAAGCTGGCAAGACCAACCAAAAGATGCCAGAGATGATGTTAAACTTTGTAAGTCATACTTGCGGAAGCGAAGCTGCTTCAGAAAAAGTTCCTTCATAAAGGGCACTTTCCCATGTCCAAATTTCAAGTTCTAACTCTATAAGGGCGTATGGGGACCGGGTTCAACTGATCGCCGCGATTTCGTGTATTGGAACAGGGAGTTCGAGAAGAAAGTTCACGAGCTCGGCGGCCAAAAATGGCTCTACGCCCAAACCTACTACGCCGAAGAGGAATTCTATGAAATTTACAATAGAAAAGAATACGACGCCTTACGAAAGAAATACCACGCTGAGTATTTACCTAGTGTTTATGATAAAGTGAAGGTTGATGTAGAGAGCGAAGAGAAGGCCAAAAGGGAGAGCTGGGCAATTTGGTTACTGGCGTTGTTCTGGGGTATTTGGCCACTTGCTGGATTGTATGGCGTTTGGAAGGCTCTTGTTGGGGGAGATTACCTGTTGCCAAAGAAGGGGGGACGGAAGAGGAGTTAGGAGTATGGGTGTTAGGGAGGTCAAGTTTAGAAGGGGTGCTGGTTTTTAGATTTTGGATGCGGCTGTTTCTATTAGATCAACTAGACCTCTTTCACGACTCTAAAAATTGCAGTGCGGAAGCTATCGATGTTTTTGAAGTCGAGATTCTTTTACTTCATACAGCCTGGCTTGTTTTGAGCTTAGACACAGTCAACAACCAAGGCCGGAAGAGAAAAGAAAAATGTATTAGGGAAACATCGTAACCTATAAAGTTATTCAAAGACCAGCAATCCTGCTTCAACCGCCTTCATGTTAAAGTCCCCACCCGAGGTTATTATCTTTTTTCTAGAGAACGAAGAAATATGCGAAATTACTGGAGAAGCTTGATTGGAATGCTCTAGAGATAGAATAAGAGAAGGTACGGTTGTAAGTAATATCGTTCTAGCCCATGTTTTTGAAAATATTCCAATTTGGTTGTGCCACTCTAATGCTAATACCCGTTTTCCTACGCCAATAACAAACACCCTTAACTCCAATGGCCTTACAAGCCTAGACTCCCAGAAAAAAGCAACCTTATTCCATGTCGAAAAGGTCTGTAACCTATGTCTATTCCTGCAACAAAATGCTATGCTGATCTTTGTGATTCACAAAGACATATTCGACACAACGAGGATCAGTCTTCCCACTTGCCAAAGTAACAGCGAGGAGGTTAATCTCCAACCAAGTAGGTCGCATTCCAAATCCTTCTAGTCTCTCCCACCAATCCATGAACCTCTCAAAATTGATAACTTTATCATCAACAAGATGAAGTTCAATCATGATCTGTCCAATAGGCATAACACCGTTATTGAATTTATCACACCAATCCATAAACCCATCGAGCGCCTGATACTCAGCGCCTTCAACATCGATTTTGAGGATGTCCATGTAAGTGTGTTTATTCTCCATCATCAAAGTCTGAAGACTGAAGAATTGAGGAGACCGGTTGAACTCGTCGTACGAGCTCAATCCAACTTGTCTGAAATGGGCTCGAGCACTAAAGGAAGCCGGGAGTTGGGGTCCAAAGGATGTGACCGAGTAATCGAAAGCATATATCTGAGCCGAAGGAATACGAGCCAACATCTCTGCTTCGAACGTCGATTCATCGTTTACTCCGAAACTGTAAATAATTGTTGTGGGGTTATCGGAAGTTTCTGGTCGAGACACGGCGGGAGCTGGTTTACTTTCGAATAATGACATTCCGCAGACCCATTTTCCGCCATCTCCGAGACGGCCGACTCGTTGAATATCGTGTGGGCAGGTATATGTTGCTGGGAAGAAGTCCCAGATGGTATAAGGGTATTTTCCGAAGTCGTCGAGCTTTTGAGCTGGGAAGAGAGGAACCTGTGGATATCCCGGGTGTTTGGCAGCCATTTCGTGGCGAAGCGATACGCTGGAGTGCCATGACTTTTCGGCTCGTAGCATGCGTTGGTGGGTAGTCAATCCTGTGCTTTTTAGGGCTATAGGTGAACTATTGATTGGAGGAGTTTTCTGGGAGTTGATGGCGCTGGGGAGGAGGGCTTGTGATTGATGGAGAACGACGAAAACGAAGAACATAAAGGCTACCCAGAACCAGAGTCCGCATACTGGTAAATTGTTAGAAGACTGATTTTGGAGGACTTGTCGAGATTGTGATTCACCTTGGATTATTCGGATTGCCATCGTCGTTCTGAGCAAGTAATTTGGTTGACCTCTTAAGTGATGATTGATGCCTGTTTGATATCTGGTGGATTTGGTGTGTTTATGATTTCCCAAAGAGATGAAAAGTGTTTGTTGAATCTGTTAAGCACTCCGTGACTTGATAGGTGGTTGGTATGCTGTGTTGAAAAGCAGCTTTGTGATTAACGTGAAAGTGACTCTAGTACTTCACCTCTGGAATCAATAATTAATTGCAAAAAGGAGGAATCTAGCTCGACAGCGCCAGCTGATAGGAATGCAACGATAAGGGGGAAAAAAGAAGTGGAATATCAGAAGTAGATACCTGTCCTGAACCAAAGTAAGATACATTGATAGATCAATGCATATATGTAGAACTGACTAGTATTCCGAGAACAAACTGCCGATACAGACCCATAGCTTCCAGCGTTTCAAAGACCTCAACAGATGCTACCAATGTTCCTCGAAAATAAGAATTTCTTGCCACTGCCGGGTTGACTACAGACGATAGAAACATGAGATGGACGCTGTAACCAGCCGCGGCGGAAACGTCTCCGAATTGCGGGCCGTTGGTCTTGGAAATAGGCGGGGAAATCTTGCAACCCAAGAAGTAAGGATATGGAGCGATTGGGGACAAGCTTTGCCCGAACTTTGGAATTTGTAAATAAGTTTTTGGTCCTTGACTTGGAAGGTTTCATCTTTCTCAAGCTGTGTTCGGACCGGTTAAAACCGAATTGATGAGTAAAGATGAACATCGTTCTGAAGGCTTTCCTGGGTACTTTTCTAAGGTTCTTGAATGTAGAAACGTTGAAGAAATCCGAATGAAGTTCACCTCCTAGAAAGTCTTCTATTTGGAACCGTGGTGTTGACGTTAACAGTCAAACGATTCGATTCTAGGTCATGTGACCATCAATAATTTATCTGAGATGCGACGGATTAGCCATGACTATCCAGGCGTGACAGATCGACTGGTATTTCTTGGCGAAGTGATGAATCCACGGTCATATGTGGCAAACCTGTGGTGTTTGGTTTTCAGTAGGGGGGGTTGCAATGGGGGATCGTCCTTGAAATGCGCCGTATAGAACCCACATGGTCCGCAAATCCGTGTCATTACGAGGATGCGGAAAACAGTGTATGAGTACGAGACAGAGGTTGAAACACCATGAGGTTGAGGATTCAAAGGGTTTAACGAGATCACGTGTGTATAATTGACGGGAATTTTGGTTGAGCGATGTCCCTTTCGTTCGATTTTGCTTTGAGGGAAAGAATACTGACATAATGCCATTAATCTTATTGCTGCAAGGGCACATTGAGAATATATCCAGCAAGGAATCGAACCGTGGTTGCCTGCCAGATCAATAGCCTACCGAAGCTACCAGTTTATAAATAGAGGTTCGGGAGACAAGGTGGAGTACACAACATTGTCGTGTTTTTACTTTCATCTCATCTTCTCCACTGTTGTCATTGTGGTGGAGTTTTCGAAGCTACTCAAGTACTATGATGTATGCTGTCCAGAGATCACCTCCTTCGTAACTGACTTCAGCACCTCTAGAATTCCCGAATAACCAGGAGAATGAGATGAGATAGTATTTATGACAACGAACTTCATCGTTGCAGGAGATATTTGAGTTGGAAGGGAGTATAGTTTTTCTATTCCCTCTCCCGCTCTTCGGATCATCACTATCAACACTTAATCACCTGCGTTAATCTGGTAAAGCGCAATGTTCGAGTCTATTTCTATTTTATTTTGGTACTACTCTATTTAAACGAAGCTGGAAAAGGTAAAAGCAAGTTCAAACGTAATGTTGGGAGAGCCTGCTCGGTCTTCTTGCAACTGAATGTTAGTAGGGATGTAAATAGAAGCTCACTCACGACCAACTTTCAATGCACTATGGATTTTCAAATTTAATCTCCAAGTGTTGGCTTAGCATACCTTGCTTGTAAGTTAACTCCATCTTACTCACGGCTCGCTCGTAGCTTACTTCTGCTCTAGGGATCCACAAAACAATCCAAAAAGAACCTCTCTATATGCAGTAAAAGTGTATTGGAAAACTGATGGCGCTAACCCCTAGAGCCTACGGAAGCCGACCGACTAACTTTTAGGGTGGTGTTCGCTAAACTCCATGGGTCTCATGACGAAAACAGACGCAAACAAACAGCTTGATTCAAACTACTACGTAGTAGGCTTAGATATAATTCAATTTCGAGTGCAATAAGCCATAGTAGGATGTTGGGGCATTCTTCAAGTACCTAAAATAGAGAAAGTACACCAGTGCACCCAACCTTATAAACTTTATCACCCTCGGCTTTTTACCCACAGTTTTTAGCGTACAGTGCATCAACTCCTAACCACCTCACTCTCCGTATAATAGTTCATCAACTTCTCCACCAACCATGCGGTGATAAATCGAATTCTCTATCCATCTTTAGCTAACCTCGAGAATTGCCAACTTCCTTACTTGGAAGTCTGCAAGCGCTCTTTACATCCGGCAAGTGGATGCCAGGAAATCGGCGACGTTCCTGGCACTATCAAGTTCAAAGTCTAGGGTTCTATTGTATATCACATACGTCGTCAAAATTAGTATCTCCATCTAATGTTCGTGAGCATATTTATTTATTCATTCTTTCTATTACCACGCCCTTTAAAATGAACTAAACCCGCTCATATCGGTACCAACCTCTTACTTTCCTAATCCCCTATGTAAAAAGCTCACTGATATACACACCTCAAAACAAGACTCCCATATCCCAGGTATAATACTCCTCCTATGAAAAAAATTACCAAACTCCAAACCCCCTGAAAATTCACTGACCCTGGTATTCCTGAAAAATATCCTTCCAAAACACCGCGCTGCAAATGAAAAGAAGGCGAGATGAAGAAGGTTTATCAATTATAGATATCCCCAGAAAATAAATATAACTAGAAGTGTCAATTGACATAAATATGATTCACCAGTACGCACTCCTCGGTCGACTAGATACATGCTCACTCCTCGTGCCCAACGTCTTGCTCGTGAATGGTGTCTGGTAATGTTCTGTATCAATAGAATCTGGAGGAAGAGGTGACTTGATCAGAGCCGTGAGGGGCGAATTTCCTTTCGACTCTGACTTTAGTCCCTGAGTGACGACCGCGATCTTTGGTTCGACGACTGTAGAAGCGTTCCCAGGGAAATTCTCTGCTGTGGGAGGTGCCAATCGGGGAGAAGTCGCAGGTGTTTGTTTAGGAGAAACGCGAGGTGAGTAGGTATGAGGCGAAAGTAGGATAGGTGCGGCTTCGTCACTAGCTCGATTGCTAACCGCATTAACGGTCTTTTCCTGAGGAGAAGAAGGTTTGCTGAGGGTGGGAGAGTAACCCTCTTTGGAAAGAAGTGGCGATTGCTTCTCAGCCCTCTCTCGGGTGCGATCTCGCTTTGGTGAGAGGGGCCGTTCCATTGATAGTGATATAAGCTCCTTTTCTGTTGGCTCACGAGTGCGACCTCGAGTTCTTTCTTGTGTGCGTTCTCTTGGACGTTCTCTAGTGCGCTCTCTTGTTCTTTCTCTTGTTCGCTCTCTCGTGCGATCTCGGGTCCGACTTCTTTTTTGCGAGGTTGGATCCTCGTTGAACTGGGAAGAGAACGTTTCCTTGGATGACACAGCGGAAGGGGGTTGCTGTGAACGCTCTCGGGTGCGGCCTCTCTTTTGAGGGGAAAGGGGGTGATTGGGCATTGCCGGGACATCTTTGGGTGAGGCAGCCCGCTTCTCAGAACGTTCTCTTTTCTGGGGAGAAGAGGGCTTTGAGGCATGAGAACCTTGAGACTGAAAAGTGTGTTCCTTCTCTGTGCGTTCCCTGGTGTGCTCGCGAATGCGATCACGAACACCTTCCAATGTGCGATCGCGGGTTCGGCTTCTTGTTTTCGACGAAGACTTGCCATATTTGGATGAAGTTCGGGGTGTGTTGTTCTCAGTAGTGTTAAGCGGTGATTTCTTTTCGGGATACACCCAGCCTGGCTTCTGAGAAGCGAAATCGTCTGCTCGAGCTCGAGTTCTTCCCCTGACTTGAGGAGATGTAGGGGTTATATCAGGGGAGTTAGGAGATCCTGGAACTCTTCCACGTTTCTTGGGAGATGTTGGAGTCAAATCTGGGGTGACAGGGAATCGTGGGGACGGTGTTTGACCTGCGGCGGAATTTAATGCGTTTCGATAGTAACTCTCATCGTCAGATGATGTAGCGGCCGAAGATATTGAAGGATTTTTGGTGTGTTTTCCCGAGACAGAACCGTATCCATCGTTGTAATCTGCCATATCCTCATCCTCGGGAGAAGTATAGCCGGTTGATCTAGACGCTTCTGTGTCTGCATGGGAATGAGCAGTAGTATCGGTAGCGGTTGATGCAGCCGAGTTTGGCTGTGATATGAGCTTGGCTTTTGGTCGTCGATCGGTGTCCACAACTAAAAGTTCCTTTTCACCCCGACCAAGAATACCATACACTTTAACCTCTCCAGACTGAATGCCCAAAACGGTACTGGTACCAGCGTACACAACATCGTCCTCAGATCCGCATCGGTTCGCTAAAACTACGATGATTTCACCCACTGTTTCTGCCCGGATCAATGGCTCAAGCCTTGAGAGCCAGTAAGAGAGGGTTTCCATGTCTGGATCGTGCGGTGCGCGACTGAAGGTAGTGAAATCTTCACGAGTGAGCCATGCCATTGACATGACAACCAAGTTTGCCTTTTTGTAAAGAATGTGGTAAGAGAATTCCCAGGCATTCCATGGTGCTTCGAATTTGTAGGGACTGCAAAATTATGTTAGTCATGTTTTCAACATTCCCTGAGGTGAATTCGCAAAGAGTTTTAAAAAAAGGGCTGAGAGCTGGGAGGTGTCATATTTTACTGTGCAGAGCAGAACAAAATATGGGCTGCCGCTTGTCGAAACAACCAACACCACATCGGTGCGCTCCGGAGGTATATGCTTTTTAGGATTCCACCAACAACGCCATGCATATCGCGATCGATCATAGGCCAACTTACTTGAGATCCATGCAAATCCCCATTGCCACATTGCCCAAGCCCTCAATTTGGCCGCTGTAGAAACCTGATCCCTCTAGAGCCCAGGTCTCATCGGTGTAATAGAGGAAGGACTTTCGGTAATTCGCGACAGTTTCACCCTCGGCATTTACAGTAATGGCAGAATTGTAGTATTCAGGAGATGCGGGCCATTTTGCTTTGACGTCGACCTTCTCCGGGTACCCAGCGGTCACTACACAGTTGTACTTCAAAGCCGTGGTTCGTGCCCATAATGAGGTTATCCCGGACGTTGTAGGTTCGAGAAAGGGAGTAATGTGCTGCAATGATCGGAAGTTGTAGCCCTATTATCAGATGAACCATTAGTATGCGTCCCCAAATGACGGGCAAACGAGGAGCTCAATTAATGGTCGAATTCTCTTGGGTTGAGGCGCAGGGACCGATTTGCTTGCGCAATGTGAGGGGATTCCCCGTTGCCCCGCTGCAGAAGCAGAGAGATGGGAAGCTGACTGACCGAAAAACAAAGCTCTGGGAGCACCAAAAGGTCCAGATTTTTGGGATTTGCCTTGCTCAAAACGGCATCTGCTCGATTGAGATTATTGTCGACATCACCAATCTTTTCCAGGTGTTAGTAGGGACTCTGTATCCAGCAACAGCGACTCGGTGCCTTTCAGAGCATCGTGGGATGTGTTACCTGGGGAGCGAACTGAAGACACCCGATTCTCATATTGGCGTTCTAGGCTCAGGTTCAAGCTGCTGCTGAGGCGAGGCGCAAACACGGCGGAAAGGGAGCTTGATGGCTTGAAGAGACGACCTGTTTTGTAGAAACCCAGTTGACTGGCAGCGAGTGAGGGGCGGGCCAAAACCAACTTATAGTCTCTGTTGGAATTCGTCCAACGGCGACAGCAACACGAAGAGATAGGTTGGAGGTTTGGAGGGATGGAGGACGGGAGAGAGGTTGGGGGCTAGTGAGGGATGCAGTGCGAACCAGGCGCCGGTATCATGCACAGAAAATGGACATTGATTATTGGTGATGTGATTAGTGCTGCAGAATGGCTTGAGAGGGGTTAATTGGGGGGACCCCCTGGTGAATCTAAGCGCTCACAAAAATGTCTGTGCAGTATGGTGTTGATGGGGTTGATGGAAGGAGGGGTGAAGAACCGTTGAAGCAAATCGGAGTGAGGCCAGTCGGAGGTCGGACGTATTGCCGGAGTCGACGAAGGCCTCCACTACCACTCAATGTCACCTGAGGACTACCTACTCGAGTAGAGACTAGACTAGAGACTCAACACAGAGCGAATGGCTTCACGCTGCCCAACTCTCTCGACCCATTTCGACCCGTTTGCTATTTGCGTGCTGGGTGGAAATATCTGCTCACCGCAATCTAACACCAACACTGCCCTGATGGATTCGCACAGTACCATGTCCATGGGTTATTTTCAAAGAGGCGCTGCTTCTCCAACCCGATATGACCAACACCAACAAAGCAGTCGTCTAAAATGTAGCGCGGGTAGAAGCACAATACGCACTGCCTCGACATTTCTCAGATGTACTGTATGTACAGACTCGGTGCCAGCGTACCGCTACTCTCCTTCCCACAGATGGGCTTACCCGAGCGAATCTTGGATCTTGCCTATGGACGACAGAAAATGGGGGCTAGAAGCCATGAAGTCGATGTCAAAATATGTCAAAATATGTCAAAATGCACGTAATGAATGCAAGACTTACTTCCCCGGTTGAAATGGCGGGATTGCTTGTTGGAATCACAGACATACAGCTATTCAACGGGACCGGCCTGCTTACTTGCATCCCCTCCACTACTTACTACTCGGGTCATGGAGAAATTGTTGCTGGCTGGCCCTATCAAAACTCTTCCCTTCTGCAACACTGGCGCCGAGGGGTTGTCGGGAGAATCGAGGCACAGCTTCATCATGCGTCTCATCCCACCACTCAACTAGTCTTCCGTCACACAATTCTCCGAATGTGGGAGAGAAAATTAGCCATTCACACCATGGCCCTACAGGTTGGGTTCGTCGACGGTAGACACACGCCACGATGCTGGCATACTCGAGTAACTTCTCGGTACTCCTCTCACCCACCCCTATCGCGCTTAGGGGGGTGTGCGTTGCGCCGGACTTTGCAACCACCACGACTGCAGGTCAGATCTGAATATTGTTTTCATCACTTTGAAGCTTTGAAGTTTTTCGCGTGGCTTCTTCAAGCTTACTTCCCCTCAATCAAGCGCGCGGGGGCGTTTCTCTCGCTGACCGTGCTACAACAACGTGGTTTTCACTCCCAGCTACACCCATTGCCTTGCCAGCAGTCCTTCCTCATCGGTATTCCGTAGCCGCGGAGGCGTGATAAAATCTTATAATTTCCAGGTTCCCCGCCTTCCTTATCGTCTTCTATGCAAGTTTTCTTCTATCGTGTTGCATCGAAGAACGACCGGTTGGGGACCCCCACGAGGGGTTCTTGCTCGTATATTGATCTCATTGCACGTCTGAAGCGCTGGGTTCATGAAAATCAATATTCTTATTTTGACGAGTCCCTCCATTTGTCTTCTTTGATCCCAAATCAGGAGAGGGTTATTATAATTCATGCTACCTTTATGCGTTTCAGCGTCTATGCAATTGAATCACCAAAGTTATGAATAACTTTGAAGTCTTCACAGTTATTCAATATGGTGGTTCATTGCACAGATTACGCGCTTGTATAGTTGCTGATAAGACTTTAAGGATTTTATCCTGATTCTTGATTTAGAGTTATCCAAGAAAAGCTTTTCGCTCTGTTTACTTTAATGGCTGACTTGGATACCCGCCCTTTGGCGCCAGTTGAGATCACGTACCGTACGAGCTGCACAACCCTT
The DNA here is from genome assembly GCA_001399465.1 of Hymenoscyphus scutula. Lineage (NCBI taxonomy): Eukaryota > Fungi > Ascomycota > Leotiomycetes > Helotiales > Helotiaceae > Hymenoscyphus > Hymenoscyphus scutula. Next base: position 183,571 of record LKTO01000013.1, on the reverse strand, counting down.
CACATCAACCACAACCATTGTCCTCTTAAACATGTTAGAGTATTGTGCCATTTTCTATTTTTACGTTCCCTTCGTGTTTTCAAGCGCAAGTTTCGCTATGAATATGATCCTTATTTAGATGTTCCAAGAAAAACTCTAGTCTCTCCATACTACCATTTGATATCTCGGTAGCCGCCTGATGAGGCTCATCGCTTAATCAACTGCACAGTACACAGAGTACATCACACTTTCTGCCTCAACGTCCCTTTATAATTTCTATTTCTGTCTACCGAGAAAGTCTCTTTTGACGTTCAAGTCTTGAATTTGATTTATATCTTTCTAATTAAAGAACATTTACATCATAGCCGCTGTTTGAGGCTCAAGGTCTACCCGACTACATGGTTCGACACGTTACTCACATAGTGGACCACATGTCACTAACATTATATTTCATCACACACCAAACTAAAATCTATTTTTGTCTTTGGAACTTGGAGTTCTTCAACATGTTCAAGTTATTTCTATTTCGAACTTCTGTTGTATTCATGGATCATCAACCAATACATTTCGTGATAGAAGTGAACAATCCTTCACTTCAACATATCATCACCATATTTCACCGAGGCATCAAAGAAAATTTCTATTTTTGAACTCTGACTTACAACTTCCTTGTATCGCTTTGTCTTGAATTTCCCTCCATGATTCTATTCATGTATTCTCAACTACTTCTCTATCTTTCATTCGTCAATGAGGAACTCATCGTTATTTACAACCACATCCACCACATCCACCACATCCACCTCGTCTACGCCGTCTCAACATCGTCAAGCTGAGGCACCGATTCGTGGATCAACATCTCGTCGACGCCTCATCACTCCTGGCTGGCACCTCATCCACCTTGTTGCCATCGTCTACCTCGTCTATGGTCTACCTCGTCTACGGTCTCCCTCGTCTATGGTCTCCCTCGTCTATGGTCCCCCTCGTCTATGGTCTTCCCCCTCCCAAGCCAGCCATGGATCTCCTCGGAGGATCATCACCTTCTCTCATTCGTGGACTACACTACACCCGCCCCCTCCTTCTCCTCAGTTGGCTAGTCACTACCATGTCCGTCATCTCAGACATGACCAGACTCCCTAGTTACCTGCCACCTGCCTCGTCTAAGATGAAGCGAGGCGTCTGTCGAGACAAGGCGTACATACGTATGTCGGTGACTCCCTCCTATCACCAACCTGCGGTACAGTCGGTAGCCTACCTCCATTGGTGTCTTATGGCGTCAACGGGTGGGCACCTACATGTTCGGTGATTCTCGACATGGTGTGGTGTTGTGATACACTGTCAAGTACTTTGCCTCGTGTCTGCCTTGATATCTCGATTTCTGGGCTGGTGGTAGGCGGCTGGGTGAGATGAATGGCTGGATTTGGCGGTGGCGATGGGAGTTTGGTGTTACTTTCTGGTTTCCCTCTTGTGCCCTCAGGGTAGTTTTGGCCACTGGCTTGCATGGTTGGGTAGTGGGTGAGTGTCTTTCACTCCTGTACTTGGTGCTATTCCATTTTGTCCGTTGATGTGTGGGAGGGTGAGATCACATGTTTATTGGTAGTCAGGAAGTAGAGAGTCGCACTTTTCTGCTTCAGCTTTGGGGATAGCGGTAAGAGAGCGTCAGAGATAGCCGACCAAGTTGAGATGTGGAAGTGAATTGTGGAATTTGCCACTCTACTCCATGACCTGCCCCTGTTCATCTCAGCGGTTCTTGGTGTTCTGGGTTGAGGAATAATGTGGTAGTGCAATTGAACTGTTATTGGTGGCTATACACTTGTTCTTTTACTTGTTGAGAAATGGGGGTGTTTCTGCAGAGAGTTTCGCAGGTAGAAAGGAGAGGTTGGTAATGGTCGTGGGAGAGATTCGCACAGAACGGGATGGAGATTGTAGAAGGGGACAGATATGTGACCATATCACTTCATATTGTTGAGTGGTAGCGGGACGATGACTTCCCGGGAATAGGACACTCTCCCGTCTGATCTGCCTCTTCATCTCGGAATTGTCGAGCGTTCGTCAAGGGGATAGAGGGAGGTCTGGTGGAAGTGCACATGGGAAGTTGTTGGTGGCTATAAAGTACCTTTCCTACTTGTCCGACGGATGAAAATATGTTGGTGTTAGGAGGGACGAAGGGCAAATAGGCACTCACATTACATGTGCTGGGAAAATGTGGGTTCTTTAATCAGTCTGCCTTTCCATCGCAAGGATTCTGGTTGAGTGTGAACGAAGACTTGTTAGTGGCTATAAAGTGTTCTTCCGACTTGTCCGCGTGCTATGGTCGAAGTCATGATATGAATTGTTTTTTCTCCGTGGCTAGTAATACCCAGATAAGGTTGGTGATGACCATGAGAGTTGGTCGGTGGATAGCCGGATCCCTTCCTCTCAGTTCGATTTTAAGGAGGCGAGAGTTAGTTCAGGGTTGGGAAGTCGTTCTTGGTTACGGATTTGTCTCCAGTCTGCCTTCCCGTTTTGTGATCACAGGCGGTTTATGGTGAAAACTGTGTATAGGCTAAATAAAAGTGATTGGTCGCGGGGAACTGACTGGAAGTGCTTACTTTTGGTATAAATAATTGTGTCTTTTCTTCACAAGGTTGATGTGATTCATTTCAAGAAAAAATTGTGGGCATGGCTATGGGGGCCACAAGTGCAGCCGAAGCACCTTCTCGCTTTCCTTTCTTGGGGTAGAGTACTTCCAGTGACTTTAGAGATTTCCTTCTCGGTTACATTTTTGTATAGAATTTCGCGAAGAAGGAAGTCGTACCTACCTACCTGCCTTGTCGTTGCTCTAGATCAATAAAACAATCTACCATGTTATTTCAGATATTTAAAACAGTCAGCGTGAGCACAAATTAATCATTTAATCAATTACTAATCTGATTAATGACTACTTGTTAATCAGATTAATGATTAGCACGTGGGTTGATTAGATTAGATTAATTAATATAATTTAATCATTGATTAATTGATTAATGTGATTTATATACTAATTAATAGTACCCTTGGATTAGAGCGCCTTTTAATCTTCTTCTTCTCTACTTCTTCCTTATTTATTCTCTCTTTCTTCTCCTCCTCTATCTCTTTATCTAAATATATATATACCCTAGCTTTTTAAGCTAGTTATAACCTTAAATATCTCCTTAGAGAGTCTATTAGACTACTTTTATAGATTAAGTAGCTATACTAAAAAGCGTCTCGCTTAGCGCCGAAATAGTAGGTGTTTATAAGTTTTTTCTAGCTAATATAAAGAAGTTATATATAAAAACGCTACCTCTAGTCTACTTAAGCTCCCGGCCCGAAAAAACGCTACTCCGACGCTACTCCGAGCCCTCGGTCCGCGCTCCTATACCTCCGGCCCGGTCACGAGCTTTATTAGTCAATTAATCAATTAATAATCAGATTAATGACTTCTGGTTCATCAGATCAATGATTAGGACCCTGTTAATCTATGATTAGATTAATCGGAGGCTATTAATCTAATCTAATCTAATCATTTTTTCGCTGAAAACAGTTAGATGACTTTGTTCTAAAGCGATCAGGGTAATCTCACAACAAAAATATATTATGAATAGCGAGGACCTTTGGGACCGCTTTCTTTGTCTACTTTTAGGGCGAATTATTGAAACGATGGTCAACTTAGAACTGTGTGCCTTCTCGTGGTTGATAAATGCGTCGTGAAACGAGGCTCGCAGTCTGTTTCCTTTTTCAAGTTGCTTGGGGCATATTTAGCTCGCTTTTTCTCTACAGGAGTCCCCACCTAAAAGCCAAATCGAGCTCTGTTTTATTTGTCTCGAATCAATTATATACGGCAAATAGTAAGGAAACCATATCACCTAGTTAAGCCGAGGAGAGTGACCCCTGTCATTCTAGTTTCGCGGTGAGCAATATAATGTAGCGAAAATTAGCGACCCAATCTGTCAACATTAATAACATAGGTAGTTCATCACAACACAGTCAGAGTAATATAACAGAAACATGAGTCTGGATAGAAGAGTCTATTTGGTTGAGTTGTTTATACCTAATTTTGATATCGCCGTAATCAGCCTATGTTTGATTGAAAGGCGCCGTTTGCATAGAGATCAAGAAGCACTCCTGCCCAAAAAGGTGGTCATTTTTATTATATCCCGAGACTGATAGAAAGAGACTACTTCAATTCTCGACTGGTAATCACAGAGGAAATAGCTTCTAGGAGTCGCTGGGAAGCTTAGGGTGCCTAGCCCTGGTATTCCATCACAGTACCCCAATACTTAGGGCAATTTGTGACTATTAACCTAGCTAGCTAGGGCAACCGAGTTTACGGAGTTGTCCTTAAAAATATAGTTCTTATTTCTCTAAAAGAAACGGGGGTTTATTTACAACGCATCCACAACAAGTAGGCCGAAGCGATTCTAATGATGATCTAGGACGACGATTTAGGAATTCTCTAATTCTGTTTAGACTCGCTTAATACATTAGATGGTTGATTGTGCCACCGGCCCCAGTAATTTAAGGGCTTTTGATAATACATATATAATACATATAAAATATATTTACTCATACGCCGCATATTTTACACAGAAACTAGGTAGCTAATCGACATCAATGTGCAACTCATGTATCTGTTGAGTCCTTGAACCTTAGTGTTTTCAAAACAATTTTGTAAATTGTAAATAGTAGAGTGTTAATATCTTGTGTAGGATGAGATAATGATAATACTACTTGAAACTAAAACCTCTCGTCTCTGTCTCTATCCTGTATCCTATTTACTTTATGATATCAGAGACAAGTGGGGTCTTTGATCTTTGAAAGGCAGAACTAGTATCACGTGTATAAATAGCTTCTAAGAGGGAATTTACTAGTATACTACTATGAGAGGGAGAAAGGGGGAGTCCTAAAGTCATCTTACCCATTCTTACGTCACCCCTTCTTTTCTCTCTTTCCCTTCGCTCAGAAAGAAGAGGAAGAAGAAGAAGGGTGGCTCAAGTGGTAGCTTGAAAATGCACATGTATGTTTTCATTCTGTTTCATGTTTTGCAAGTTAGCAGGGTTCCCCGATTTTAAGAGACCGTAAGTACCTAATACTTCTTCAAATCTTCAACTTATAGATCACTTTGAATGGCTGAAATTATGTTGCTGAAGATATAAGAAAATAGTTTGAGCGCAATTAGAGTACAATCACAAATTCCTACAACCTGTGGCGCAAGTTAGAATGTCGAGGTACCCCAAAAGAAGAATGATATAAGACTGACGATGTCCGCTTTGGGTAGCTAACATTGGTATGTCACATGATATCTTCAATCACACCAGGGTTTGAGTGAAGCTATTCTGTGAAAGTGTATCAAAATTTGGTACCTAGAACGAGACAATAGTTAAACCCGAAGAAAATTTTATGGCACTGTGTCTGAGCACAAGTTACATTGAGAATAGCGCAAAAATAAGTGCGTACAAAAGAAGCCCAGCTTGAAACCGTTGATTTAGGGATTGTGGTGAAGTCTAGTAAGATAATATAGTATTATGATAGCTGTGATTTCTACTTTAAGTATTCCTATAATCTTGAAGGTTTATTTGGACATTTTAGGGACAAGGTATTCTACGATTTTGGAACACATTCTTAATACGCTTCCGGCATACATTCTTCTTACACTTCCGGTATACATTCTTCTTACGCTTTCTTCCGGAGTCTTTTGTCAGATAAACCAAGCAGTAGACAAAGAAGTAAACAAAGGAATGTTCCTTTATTTTATATTAGAATCTTAACACGTCTACTAAGTATAGTAGTTATCCAGTAATATATTTTACCTTAACTTTTTAACCTACATATACTCAAAGATATAAATCTAGCCAAGCTTAGAGTGCTTTTGTATACAAATTATCAATAGTTTTATTTCTTAGACATTCGATTATTGAAACATCTCTAGAGAGTCCTTAACCTCTAATCATTACAGCAGCGAAACGAATTACAAACTTCTTACTGTATTATTTTATCGGGAGAAGCATCTCAACATCTTTATCTAGAGAACCCGACGATTACATTTTTATTCAGAGTCACGTGTTTACGCCTGCCAACTTGCTTGCCTTTGTAGAAAGGCCATCTGGGGCTGACTCATGCCGTGAGCTTTTGGGCAATAAAGAGAGCGTACCTTCCCAGTCATTCATATGCAAATCACCACCTCAACAACTTTTTTTTCACCTGTGGACTCAATTCCCTATCAACAATTCCTTAATTCCGCAACCATGGAGAAAGTCAGAAAGACCTTCTTCGACCCTCTAGCTACATCGAAGTCTGATATTCGAGAGATCCTGGTGGAACTTCCAGTTGGTTCTGCTCACCCATTTAGTCCTGAGGGCATTCTTCTGTGCCGGGCAGAAGATGGAATCGACGAAATTGATATCTCTTCCTACCCAGAAGACTTCTTTTCAACGCCGTAGATTTGGGGGAAATAGGGGAGGTTCTTCTGAGACGAATGGCTGATTTTTCCTCTGAGTTAAGTACGTGAAGTGCTTCCGCAAAACAATACCAACCAAGCAAACATTAACTGCTGGCAGAGATATTCGAGGACTTTCAAATCTAACAAGCACCATCATCGACTTTCAAGATCCCAATTGTTTCAGAACAAATCACCATTTTGGCCGTCTCAGAACGAACACCTACCTACTACGACTTTTGTTTTGCGGATGCCGAATGTAACACTTGTTGCTACGGTGCTAAGGATACTTTTCGAGGAATAGCTCACAGTGGTGATTACACTCACGGAAATGATTTTCTAAGTTATGTCAAGATCAACAAGGAGCAGCTCACCGAGAAAGAATTTTGTGTTTTCATATCGGGCTACCAAAAAACACGAATCACAAGCTTTCTAGGAACTCAACCAGCTTTGATGGTTGCCAATCATTTGGATAAGGTATTGTTGATAGGTACGGTGATATCTGTTATATTAAGCCACTTATGAGATATCGGTATGCCCGTCGGGCATGCCGGCAGGAAAGAGTTTTTCACGGTAGATAGGTACGGCAATAGTTATTGCAAAGTTCTATATATGTGCCCTCTGCTCTTCCAGATCAAGGCAAGCAATTCAAGTCTTTTACTCTTGCCCTCCTGAAAGTCCTGCATTCCAACAGGTATTAATTATATCCTTTAATTTTGGTGTAACCTGACTCTTCATAGGTTCTTTATATTATTCCTGTACCTTTGGATGCAGCGACAATCGGCGACGCAACAATCTGTTGCCCATTAGTAATTAAGGGTGACGGAGGCGACTTGATCTGCTCAATACTACCAACTGCAACCACGGACAGAGAAATGATGTGCTACAGCGATAAACTGAAAAGCCTTGCATTCCCCGAGGCAATCATTCGCGCCGATTTCGCTATCGCTGCCACAATAGATGTGAGACGAGGCATGTACTTCAATTTTCAAATTATGGAGTCATCTGAAGCTGATATGCTACAGAAGCAATTCCAGAGACTGTAACAGCCAAACACGGAAGCGAAAATTTGATGAGCAAAATCACCTCAAACAAAATGCTCTCATCGCCACAAATTCAACCACTTTACCGCCGTTTCTTGATTTGGAAAAGACACAGATTATAAATTTTGGTACCGGTATTGACTTTAAGATCCCAGATGAGGAACTTTCCACTGAAGTTCAGCCATCCGCCGTTATTTTGCCATGCATTTTTGGTTCCCGAATTCAGGGTCCCGTACTGCTGGCCACTAGGACGACTCCTTCAAATGTTCCATTTGCCGACGAAATTACTCTGCGGGATTATTATGAGAAGCTCAAGCATATCGTGATCATTGTCAACGACAGAATGACTGATAATGCACGAAATCTGGCAACTTCATTTAGAATGAATGCTCTCTTCATCGTGCAACTCAAATCGACAAGTATGCCCAAGAATTCGGACGAGGTTCTCTCATTGTTGAATGCTGCAAATATCAACGCTGTGACGGCACTTGCAGGTCCTCAATCCTTGGTTCTTATTCAAATATACGACAAGTACTATTTCTACAGAGGAATTGCTAACAGAGAATACCTCAACACGTCGGGTCTTGCATTTGGTTCAGATGTGATATCTACAATCGAATCAGTGGACCTGGAAGCCATGCTAGATCCTAGGGTAAAGCGAATCGTTAGCTTTGATGAGAAAAATACGATTATTCTCCCAACCTCTGGTCAAGTAGTTCATCCTCAAGACCTTCGAGATCTATTTGAAAAAATTCCCGCCAATCAATTTCAAGACTTGGAAGTGGATATCTCTGCAGCAATTCCACAACTCCAAACGCTTCTCAACCAAAAAGACCTACAATCACTCTCCGAATCTTTGGTGGATACGCTCTCCGCAAAAGTCAGCAATGCAGTGGCACCCATCAGAGAGGCCTACATTAAATTCTTCACCCAGGAATATAAGATGAACGACCCGGAATTGGTAAAGAAGAAGGACAACATACTTGGAGATTTGAGAAAGAAGACCAAGGAGATACAAACAGCCCTTGGGGGGGCGATTTCAGGTTTAGCCAATATGATGTCTTCTCAAACAACCTCGAAAAGAACGCATGACTTGAAAAGACTTGTGCGGCAAGCTCAAGTTCAGGGCAATGTTGAGGCTGCGAAGTCTATGACTTTTGAGACTTTGGCAAGCCATCTTGAGCTGTATGCAGGGGAAATGGGGGTTATGTTGTTGAATATCGAAACGACTCCGTATTGCCAGCTTTTAGGCAATCTGAAGAATGCTTCTATCGATGCTGGGTAAGTCTAAGCAACTCTCGGAATGAAATTTTCTTTCAAAAAGTCCCCCACTTTCATATAAAATTCATATGGTATGGTATTAACTTCCAATATATAGCCCCTGTTGCGACCTGGATTCTCGAGTCCTTCACCTCGAAGGATTCGACGCCGGTATTATCATAGAGCAAGCTCAAAACCATCATAACGGCCCACTTCAAAGCCAGTCAGGACCTTCTCATCCAATTCTCGCCCTTCCCTATCTCAGTCAAGAAAGAGGAACTGGATCAATGTTAGCATGGGTATGCTGGGATGAATTCGTCAACCTCGAGAGTCCATACAGTGTAAGATGGATGGAAAAATGCAACGAACCACACATTGCGGCTCTAAGAATCATAATGAGAAGTACCCTTAGCCAAGCAGTCGCATCTCGAGAAGTCAACATTCAACCTGGAAGTCCAGAAACTGGTCATCTTATGAGTGCGTTGTTAATGGCTGCCATGACCAAACTTGCAGCTATGGGGACAACTGCTCCTGTTGTGTTGGACAAAGTCGAGGACACAGCCACGAGATTGATGCGTGGACTTTTCGGAAATCTTTTGACAATTGCTGGCTCGGGAGTACGGCCCCAAAGTATGGTCTGGCAACTTTTCGGATTGAATCCCCAATTTGATGTCCCAAGCAAAGACGTCGACTGGATTTGGTACAAAACAGTCGTTGCCCTCTATCCTTACACAAGCTGGCCTCTTGAGCAGTTCCACGGAAACTTAGAGAAGCTTCTTGATAAGGTCATTGTTCGTGTGATCACCAAGAACGAAAAAGCCCAAGACCTTAAATCAATACATGCGGAGAAATTGATAAATTACTGTGCTCTTCGAAATATCCAACTCGATCATTCCCGTACGATCGTCACTATCTTGATGCGAATCCTTACAACCAAGGGCCTTGATATCGTGGCCGCTACAACCCGTTTATTAGAACATCTTCCTAAAACATTACAAAATCAGACTCAGAGTTATACCAAGATAATCAACTACCTTGGACATCTCTCCAATGGAGGTGAACGACGACGGAATGATGATCTTATTGCTGCTATGGTGTACAATAAACGCTCAGCGGCCTTTGCCAAACTCAAAGCTGAAGTTTCGGATTCGTGCAGTAGCAGTGATTGGGAAAAGATGAAAAGGTATTGCAAAGAGCTTGTGGACAAGCATGCCGAAATCTCTACTCTCTGGGACGTCGACCCCGAAGCACTTAAGATTCAGAATCTCCAAGCATACCCAGCTCTCCTTGAAGCGGATTTTACAGAAAATGTCGATGGAGAAACGAAGACTAAGAATCTTGAATTGACAAGAAAGGTTATGGGTGATGCAGAGAACAAGCGTGTTCCCTGGCAAGTTGGCAAGAAAGGCCAATACGGAGATGATATCGAACCCCTCAACGAAGCTTTCCTCCATGAAATACTCACAGGAGAAAAGCTTGACTCAATTCCAGCAATTGAGTTGGATGGGCAAGAAAGCACAACAGCTATTATTGAGAACAAAATGGAGGATCAATTCGAAAAATTCATTTCTTCTCTACAGGCTACGTTCATCGGTACAATGCAGAAGAATCTCTCAGCTGAAGATGTGTGTGGCATTATGAAGGTTCCGGTTCCCGCAATGAGAGTTTTCATCAAGGCTCTCAATCCGGAGTTTATATGGGAGGATTTGGGAACGAATTTTAAGGGGGTGATTTTGGGATTGTTGAAGAATCGTTCAAGGAGGGCAGAGAGTCGTCCTATCAAAAGTCTCCTAAGGTTAGAGAGCGTGGTGACGGATGAGATGAAGAGACTTCAGATTGAGGAGTAAAAGGTGGAGGTTGATTATATTTCTTATGGAGTCAAGTTCTGGTAGTGAAGACTATGTCTTTTAAAGAGCGATAAGGCGAGTGTAATTAGTTTATTTTTGGCAATACGCCCGGTTACCAAATTGAAAAATACCACTTTCATAGATTACGCTCAGAGGATATGGTTATGTTCTTAGACTGCGTGGTTTAAATTCAAAATTTCCTTCGAAGGCATGATTGAAGTTCAAGGTTGCTTAAGAGCCCTGTAGGAGATGTTCTCATGATAGTAAAAACTCACATAAGCTTGTCGTTTGTTTTATGCCGAGTTTCGTTTATTTCTTTCAGCACTATGTAAATCTTCACTAGAATAGATACTTCTGGAAGATGTTTAAATTTCAAATTCTCGATTTTATAAAAACTTCGTTTTGTTACAGACGGAAGCCAAAAAAGCCCTACCTACGAATATCCCGAACTGATTCTTCACACAACTTTTCGCCCTAAAATCTTGCCTAACAGACGAAACTATCTACCGAATTTTTCATATTCATGCAATTTGGATCCTCCTGGAACCATTCTCAGATCAGCTCTAAACCTAAAGGTTCCTTCGCTCATGTCATCACACGAGATTATATGGCTCGACGGAACGACCAGCCGCTCGCAAGCAAGACAGAACATCGTCCCAGGAGCTGACCACTGTAATTCTCTATTTCAGACTATTGGACTAATTGATAATATCTGGCTGCGTCGTCATCTCACTTCGCCTAATTGCGAATTGATTTTTTTTGGCAACTTGGTCGCAAAGATAATTTTTAACAAAGGTGATTTCATCTCCACATACACACTGAAGGACTATGCGATTGCAGGTGAAGTTCTGATCTCTTTTTGACCACCATACCTTTAATATTCCTACTATTTGCTCGAAACTTCTTTTGGGATGTAGTAGAAAGCCAAACGGTGACTTAAACCTCGGCAATTTTAGCCCAGTCACTCTTTTGAATATGATTGTGGGAGAGTTATTTCTGGGCTATGATCGAGCCGTTGGACTGTAATTCCTTCTCCAACTTTTGCGATCTGTCTATCGAAACACCCCATGCAAGATTTTTCCCACACTCTCACTCCAACTCCGCAATGGCGGCTTCGATCTCCCCTGGATAGTGAGTCGTAGAGCAAATAGAATTCAAGAGATCACATAAGACAAACGAGAGAATCATGTTATAAGCGCGTGCATAGTACTCTCGGCAAGGAGATCATCGAGTTATCAGAGCTATCGTATTTAAGGACCTGCCCTTAGCTCTACAATACAGAATTTCACCAGTTGCCCGAGATTTAGGATATCTACCAGAGAAATATTTTGACGTTTGGCGTTTTGAATGTCTTATTTTTCGAGTATTGACCGAAAACGATGTTTCGTGAAAGGAAAAGTATGCTCATTCATATGCTTCATCATAGAGGTTGCTTTGGCGAGACCCAGGCTTCCCCTCGAACCCTTTTTCGAAAACACGTCGTCCGTCAGGGTGGTATGGCCACAGGCACAAAATATGGCTTAATATTAGCTTGCAGAGATCAGGTGGAGAACTCTGCGTCGTAAGAACATCTTTAACACATAGGTAAGTTGCTGCTTCAGTGGAAACAAGAACCATGATATCTCGTGGACAGATGTACTTCAATGGTTTGTGATGTCTTGGACCAGGACGAAACAATCAACTCGGGGGATATCATCCTGATTGGACTCGACTGTTCTTCTGACTTCCCCGTGGTGTCGGAATGTGAGAATTGGGACGTCGTGATAACATGGCGAGATAGGTTTGGGAAGCCTAGAGAGAGGGAGGGGCGCATGTATCTTCTTGTGCTGTACTGTGCGTATGGAGAGTGTTCGGTGGCTACATTTAGCAGAGCGTTGAGGGGGAATCGTCCCTTCATTTGGGCTGACTTGCTGATAGTAAGATGTGATGGTTTTTAGGTGGTGGGCTTCCTGGTCTGCTTCCTAGAGTGCAAGCATCTAACATTTGACATAACATTTCCAGTGAAGGAACGTTCTTGACCTCTTCGAACTGTTGGCCAGTGAATTGGAAAAGGTGGAAAGAACTCCATCAAGCGAATCTATGACGAAGATTGGTGTAGACAAATTTTAAACATACAACACCTGTTGCTTTGAGCGGAACTACAACCTCAAAAGCAGTTGATGAGGTGTAGTTAGACCTTTCAAATAAAGTCATAGACTTCCTGTTATCTCTAGTACTAAATCCAAAACTTTAAAACAAGTAACATACAAAATTACGAGTCCCAAGACAATACCAAAACGAAAATAGGAGCAAAAAGCACACTACCCAGTTTAAGTCAACCTAAGCCAATTCGAAGAAGCCTCAGTAATCACACTTCCACAGTATCCACAATCATCTGCACTGCAGGCAGTGTAATCGCGCTCCGACTCTGAGTCGTGGTCATAAGCACTGCGGTAATCACGATCATTGTGAGCGTCATAATCGCCATCCGACTCAATTCTTTCGAGAAGCAAAGAATCGGCTGGAACCTCTGAATTGTTGTTTATTCCCTCATGATTAATCTTATCTTCTTTCACTCCGCCCCCCTTCTCTCCGTCCTTCTCGTCCTTCTTATTGGCCTGCAAATCATTCTTGATTTCTTCGCTTGGTTTGACGACAAGAGGTTGGGTGGTAGCCGGAGGACCAGAACCACCAGGATTCAAGTCAATGTCACCTGCGGGCCTTGCGATGTTGGCACGCCAATGATGTTTGTTGACTGGATTCTTCTTGTAGATGTTAACTCGAAGAATAGATTGTGCACCGCGCTTTTGAAATTCTTGTATCTACCAGATTGAAGCAAAAAGTTAGCAGCTATAACAATGATCATCAGCAGTAAACCGGGAAAACGAACGTGTTCAACTTCTCGTAATTTGCTTCAATGAGATCCTGTTCAACAATTTCCTTGTAGGCAGAACCACCTTGTTCAATCCCAGCCGAAACGAAATATCTCTTCCATTTGACAGGCCCATAGTTGACTTGACGAACCACCTGTATGGCATACGCAGAGGAATTGCCGAGTAAAGCTGTCGGATTAGAAGCAGTGGTGTCTTCAGGAGCGTCCGAGATATGACGCTCCCATAGAATGAAGTCCGTGAATCTGGTTTCGTGATCAAGGATGCGGGGACGATAGGGAGAAACTGAACGACAACAGAAGATTTCGGCAACCATGGTTAATACCTAGTTGGGAGTTTTCAATTAAATGAAGTTCACGAGCGTTGCTTGGAAAACTGCGAGGGCAATTTTGAAGACAACTTTTGAGGAATGATCTAAGGTAAGAGTCACTCTTTAGATACGTTTCCAACTGTTGAAATCGAACTAAGTTTTTGCGAAGGAAAAGGTGCAATGATTGGAGGCCTTTATTTTAGCGTCATGCAAGAGGCTTTTGAAGCTTGCTCTGTCGCTGAACAAAGTTGCCCAAATTTTGTTGTTCCAAAATCCTAGATGAAAAGGGATGATCCTTGATCTCCTAGGTAAAGTTAGTTAGCTTCGGGCTTTTAAACAAGTTGTTCAATTATTCCTGGCTTCAGGACAATTGCTCTAACTCCAACAACCAACTTCCGTTCGTGCTGCTTTTGGGGGGCATGCAAGGTCGTGTGCAAGGCGAGCCAATCCCTCAATCCTACAATGACGCTAAAATCAAGGCCTCCAATGATTGTTGTCTACCGCCTGTGAGCTGTTTGGGGCTGCTTAGCGCTGCTTGTCACGTCCCCTTACAAATGTATGATCTTGAGATACCTTCTGTTCCCTTTTTTCTTTTCTCTCCACTGCACATTGTTCCCTATCGGGGCCTTCCACTCTCTTCTTTTTTTTCCCCTTTCTTTTGTGGGCTCGCAGTCGCTCGCCTCCTCTTTGCTCACTTGGCCCCCAAAGGCTTTCCTCTGTACGAGGAGGAACTCGTACAGAGGAAAGCCTTCGAGTGAGGCGGGACACAGCTTATTTCTAGAGACAGCAACGAGTATTCGCTACAACAAAATCATTTTCTTGAGTACGTCGACCCTCGTTGTCTGGACCTGAGGTATGCGCCTCCAGCCCCAGACGAGAATCGAGCCAAGCTCCATTACAAGAGGGAAACTTCCCAGCCCCCTTCTCGACAAACGATGACAATAATCTCTTTCAGAGTCCAGGACAAATCATTCCTCGAGACCCACAACAACCACTCCTTGTACCTAGCACTCTGGGAAATCGCCCACTTCCACTCTCAACTCTATCGTCGAAATAATGGCAGCAAAGGTATGCTGGACATGCCAGTTGCATTGGGCAATACTGACCAGTAAACAGGCTTCTAACCAAAGCCCATCTCGGTCCATTCAAGTGCAGCGTAGTAGGTTGCAAAACTTCGTTCAAACGCCATAAAGGCTTGGATCGACATAGGAAGACTTTTCATGAGCCGAGCGATTGTTTCCACTGCGAACACAAATGGTGCAAGTACTCCAAAGAAGGCGAAAAGAATTTCAAAAAGAAGGATAGGTTGAAAGTACGTATGAGAACACATGACAAGGTCAAGAAGTAGAGCATGCAACTTGCTGTGAAAAATAGTCCGTTCAAACGGCTTGAACTCGAAGGATTGCTCTTTGCCTAGAATCTGCAATTGGACACAGTCATTACCAACCTACAAGCAGTCTTTCCCTCGTGCCTTCCATTCATTCTAGCGAAGCCAGATAGTTTGAAGTAAGCTGTGTGAACCATGGGCAGGACTAATTGTAATTCTTCCTTGTTCGCAGTTAGGCAGTTCTCGATGTGCTATATTTGAATCGCAATAGAAAACTACAAACTTGATCTCGCTCAGGTTCACGATGTCTCTTTCCACGATCCTAATTTGTGTTAGCATGATTGAAATTTAGGAGGAAATATTCCCCGGATCAAGAGCAGGTAATGAACTCCAAGGAATAAAAGGGGGTCTTGAAAGATATTCAATCCAAAGGTCATTTGTAGTCACCCTTACCCTACTACGTATGGTCACGTTTGCACGCGCTTACCCCGCACCCGTTGCACTCCACTGTAGGTGGTCCGCAACCAAACACCATCCCTACTATCTCCAGCTACTCGAGTACTACTGAGGACATTAAACTAACTATCGCATTAGCATCCACATCATATCCATCATGGCGCCTGTCGATTTACCCCAAGGCATGACCTTGCACTCAATTGGATATGCCGCTTTGAAATATCCAAAACTCCCAGAAGAATGTCCAGTACCTCTAAACAATCAGCTCGGAGTGTTGCAAAGATTTGATCCTACAGAGAGGAGCTACGCGGTCGACCAGATCTCCAGCCAATATTTAGATAGTGCGTCGAGCCTGCTTCCTCCCCAGTCCCACAGAAGCTAACCTGGGGTAGCTTTCCTCGAGTACTTGACCAGCGATGACCCGCTGCTACACGACAAAACCTCCTCACAATATTATTTCCCAGCAGTAGGCGTTCTACTCAACTGGCTCACCTCCAATCCCGATGTCGCGAGCCGCGTGGCCAAGTATCGGCACAATGGTACTTCTATCGCCTATGGCATCGTAGAAAAGATGCTTGATCCCGACTTCGAGAAGAACATGAAGGCGGCCGACCGATTCTCCCCTAAACCCTTCGCGCCCAATACCTTCGATATCGACTTTGGCACTTTACTGCAATTCCTCTCCACTATCATCCTCTTCTCCGATGAACCCGCCCACCCCAGAGTCAAGGAATTAATCCCAAAGCTAAAACTCTGGAAGAACAAATATAAACGCAGCTCGGTTCGGACTATATCGAATGTCTCAGAACGCCTGGTTGATCAGCTTGAGGGGACACAATCGGAGTTGGGCGAGCATGTCAAGAATGAACTGAAGAATCATTTTCTCTGTGGAAGGCTAGGGTGTCGGAAAAAGGATGATTTAACTGCGTGTGGAGCTTGTAAGATCCAGAGATATTGTGGGAAGGATCACCAGAAGGCGGATTGGAAGTTTCACAAGCACATCTGTAAGAAGGGTTTGTTGGAGGAGGGCGAGGTCCCTGCTCTGGGAACAACCCAATAAGCTCAGCCAGGAGTAGAGA
The DNA here is from genome assembly GCA_001399465.1 of Hymenoscyphus scutula. Lineage (NCBI taxonomy): Eukaryota > Fungi > Ascomycota > Leotiomycetes > Helotiales > Helotiaceae > Hymenoscyphus > Hymenoscyphus scutula. The sequence continues at coordinate 166,967 of LKTO01000013.1, read as the reverse complement.
GTCGGATTTAATTGTTGGTAAATGTCAGTCCAGAGACGCTCGTAGACTTGTCCATCTGGGGCATATTTCAGTCACCCAAAAAGTTCAAAGTAGAAATAGAGAACGATAATTCTGGAAACAACCTTCTTGGATAAAATAATTTAAGTTGTTTTCGAGCGGTGACGGCGGTGTTTGGCCCCCAAAATCGGTCTGCGCAAATTCTCGTTGTCATGTCAACATCCGAGCAACATCCACGACACCAACGCGCCTTCCAACCTTCAATTTTAATCCTGCTCTGCCTGCGGGACAAGGTTCGATTCGACAATCCATCAAGAGTGCAAGTGGCTCGACGACAACCAGTTTTTGGCGGTGGATATTTCTTTGGAGCCTCTTTTTGATTATTTGTTTTCGCGATTCATAGGTACTGTTCATAATGTCTGTTCGAGGTAAATTCCCCCAGCACACGTCGCACTCGAAGACCACACCGCTAACAGTGGTACCAGTCGTCGCACGCCTTCGTCCTTTGCTCGACAAAGAACTCGATAAAGATGTAATCGTCACCACGGAAGGAGCCCAAGATGGCAAGTCTATGAATATGGTCAAAATACCGAATCCTAAAAACGAAGCGGAGGAATTCAGTTTCGCGTTCAATGGCGTTTATAATATGGAGACATCACAAGAGGAGCTATTCACAAACGAAGGTTTGATAAATAGGAAACATCAGCTCAAACGAAAAGATGCTGATAGATCTTAGTCGCGCCGACTCTCAAATCGCTTTTCCAAGGCCTCGACGTGACGATATTTGCTTATGGCGTTACGGGCACCGGCAAAACACACACGATGAGAGGTGGGATGAAACTTTCCGAGAGGGGGGTTATACCACGTCTGCTAAGTGGAATATATCGCCGAGGGAGGAAGGTCACCAAAGACAGCGGCGGGGAAACAAGTGTTTCCATCACCCTCTCGTATTACGAAATCTACAACGACAAAGTCTACGATCTTTTCGAATCACCAGAGAAGCGGTCTTTGGCTGGTCTGCCTCTCCGAGAAAAGAATGGGAAGACGATTGTGGTAGGACTGTCGGAAAGGGCTTGCGACGACTTGAAAGATTTCGAGAAGCTGTACATCGAGGCCAACAACAACCGTTCAACCGCTGGCACAAAGCTCAACGCCGAATCAAGTCGAAGTCACGCTATCCTGATGGTAAAGTTACATCAGACCAGCGGAGAGGGGACGTTGGTAAGTACTGCGTCTGCGATAGACCTGGCTGGTTCCGAGGACAATCGGCGAACGGAGAATGGAAAGGAGAGAATGGTCGAGTCTGCAAGCATAAATAAATCGTTGTTTGTGCTGAGCTCATGCATTGATGCTATTGGACGTGGGGATAAGAGGATACCGTACAGAGAATCCAAGATGACGCGAATTCTGAGTTTGGGACAAAACAACGGTATTACAATTATGATATTGAATCTTGCGCCTTTGCGATCGTACCATTTGGACACACTTTCGAGTCTGAATGTCAGCTCACGCGCAAAACGAATCGAAGTTAGAGAGATTGAGAACGAGATTGTCTTTACTCAAGCCCCTCGAAAGACAGCTCCAGTTGGAGGTGCAAGTTTACAACAGCGACAACCACTGCGACCACTGGCAAATGCCCATAATACACACCCCACCACAGGAGCACAAAAGGGAGATAAGCCAGCAAAGGCTTTCTCTGTTTACACAGACAGAGCAAAACCTGCCCCACGGACAACGAATACTATCACATCCACAGTACGAAAAACGAATTCTGGTCAGAAAAGACCTTCCGATGCGACTGGTAGCTCTCGCCCAACGAAATTGGCTCGACCCACCACCACAAAATCTGCGGCTGAGTTGTCGGCAGCAAAAATCGAAGAATTGATTGAACGAAAAGTTTCAGAAGCTCTAGCGAATCGTGCATTGGATCAACCATCTGGCAGAGCGCCCGCCGAAATCAGTGACGCGGTGCAAAAGCGACTCGAGGCTTTGGAGCGAAAGATTGAGAATGGGGAGGCCGAAGAAGCAAGAGCAGAAGGGTTGAGGTTTTTGTTGATGGCAAAACAACATAAAGAAAGAGGAGAGGATACCAGCGCATTGAAGATGTACGAAATGGCAGTACCATACTTTCCAGCACAAGAAAAATTACAAAAGAAGATCGCCAACTTGAAAGCGAAGATTCAGGCAAAACGAGACTCGGAGTCAGCCATGCAACCGGCCCCTTTGCAAATCCAACCACGAAAAGGCATTGCTACTGAGCCTATAGTTTCGAATGCACAACTTCCTACACCTACGAATTCATTTGAAGATCATCTCCCCGAGGAACAAATCAAACCAGCAAAAACCAAGTTACATATTCACGTCGATTCAGATGATGATTTCAACGGTTCCGCAATAGTACAAGATGAGTACCAGGACGATAATAGCTTCGCTTACAAACAAAGCAAGCCGAAGAAAGCAAAGTCCAAATCTGCCAAATGCGCCCTCAAGATCTTTTCTGACCAGCTTGACACTGAAAGAGACCCTCCAACACCGCGAACCAAACACCTACTGGACATTGTGAACTCACGAGACGTTGCTTTAATAATGGGACTCTCCGGCGTTGGGGCGAAGAAGGCCAGAGATTTGGTCGAATTTTTGGAACTTCAAGACGAGAGCAACATTCAAACTTTACAGCAATTGCGAGCAGTGCCTGGTGTGGGTAATAGAACTGTAGAGCGGGCATACGACGGAATTGTGAACGCCTTGCTAGTATGAAAATAAAGGGGTTTCTCTTTCTCGGAGTTGCATTGACGGAGTAGCAATTTGGATTTAGGGTGGCCACCAACAGCGTGGGTTGGAGTCTCGGAGTTTGAGCCTTTTGATAGTTTGTTTTTTCTTCGTCGAGTCGATTTCTGCAGCCGTGGTTGACTATTACCACTTGTCTGGTTCGCTCTAGTAGTCAATAGCGTTACTTGCTGTGTCAAATTTCAAGGACATGCCTATTCTGCGTGGAAGCTTATATAGAATGAGAGCAATTAATTCTAAATTCATACCACACGAGCTTGAAGATCTTCCTTTGCACATGGTGTTTAGTTGATGCTTGTATACTCGCCTCCTTTCATTGCAAGTTGTACTTGGAGGACGATTACTGTCGAACTTATCGAGGAAGTTTGAGCCGTTCCTCGTTCCGTTGACCTTGGACAAAGTTTTCAGGCAAAATTAAGTGGGTCGTATTTACAAAAGCAAAGTCGAAATTTAACAATGACTATTGCTACCTCTACCTGGACGAGTAATCATCACAGCCCCATATCGTCCGAGGAGGTTGCTCACGTGCATTTCCCAAAAAGAGTTGGAAAATGGCGGTGTCTTGTGTAGTCAATGTCTCTTTATTTCTAGATTTTGAGAGACAGTTAGGATAACAAGGAGGGTGGCAGGGTATTCTGTATTGTTCATAAACCGATTGTCTGTTAAGTATCTCCCGGTGGACACTGAAAGTGGCAGCATAATTTAGCGACCCTTGGTACTCTTTGTATGATAAAATCACAACAACGGGTCGTAAAAATATACTAAAATTATGAGAAGATACATAGAGGTCCAGATTATATTGTTAAAAAGTGTTGAAGGTTTTCATTCTATTTCTATTGTGATACTAGCGTTAGCAATAGTGCAGAGAAAAGTAATGCTGCCACTTTCAGTGTCCACCGGGAGAGTATATGCCTACAATATCCTCTTATAGTCCTCTCAGCCTTGGTAATCACGTAAATGGAATGATATTCACTCAACTCATGTTGCTGTTTGAGTATTATCACTCAGTCATCTACTGGAAATTTTGCCATCTTAGTTGCTGTATCTGAATATCACGTGACTATAGACACCTCATTGTGCTTTTTAAGCGGGTGCCCGATGTTGAGAGGCATATATATATTTCCGGCTATTGATTCTAGCCTTATAAGGAAACTTGTGGCTTATAGTCTAGTGGAAGAGCGTCGGTCTTGAAGCGTGACATTGAAGTTACACCAAGGGCAATTTAGTATAGCAATAGAAAGCTACTAGCAGTAGACTGCCAGCAAGGTAAGTTCGCCAAGTCGATCAGACCGTTTACTCCTCATTTATTCTAGTCATGGGCAATAGCTCTAGCTCGCGAAAAACATCTAGCGATTCTATTTCATCTACTGGTAGACTTTGTTACATGACCTAGTGACAAAGCTAAGTAGACAAGTACAAACCTTGCCACACAGTAGTCATCCGGTGCCGCTTTTTCCTTTACCTTTTCTGCAGCTAGAGTAGCACCCAGTCTCGTGGGGGACAGCTGCCCAGCCACATAGAACCGGGTCTTGAGGTAGCGTCATCCGAGCGACTACAATTTCCACGCCCTAACCGCACATCACATCGAGATTAGAAAACCAGACAAAAATGACAATGCGGTAGAGAAAATCTGAATTTTTCCATCTTGGTACTCGGTTCCCTTCCGGAAAATCACACTCACCGATCTTCTCATACTGACGAAAAACCCTCGTCGATCCCTCTCGCTTAGCCAACGATCGCTTGTAGATCCCCCCTTTTCAGCTATTATCAACTGATGGCCACGTCTAGATGATACTTGTACCCGTGGCTGTGCTTCCCAAAGATTAGGGTTGTGGCGAGTAATTTGCTTTCTCGACAAATCAGAAGAGGGGTGGTGAATGATGATGCCTGAGCCACCTCCTGGTCGCTTAATCAACATTCGGCACCAAATATTTTACCCCTCACGGGCCACAGAAGATCTAGAGCGATGATGATCTTTCCCCTCGCATTCCTTCTCGCTGTCAGTTAGAAATGAGCCACATATCACACGTGGGGTGTCACCCATTCTCGAGCGTTACCAATGGGACATAAAGTATGTGCCACAGTGGCTCCCCTCCGTGACACTTTCCCGACAAGCTTATCCCCAAAACGGGTGCGAAGCTACTGCATCTGCAATGCAATCCGGGTCCAAAGGAGGACTACCTACATACATGCTGCACCTTATGCGCTGGCACGCTTCTGCCCCTCCCTCTCAGACCGGTTTGCTCGAACGGAAAAAGGGTCCCTCAGGGTCTAAGATGCATATGCAATGCAGAACAACCCTTCACACTCTCCCCAGTCGAGCTGAACTCGCACCTTGATGTTGAAGCAGCGCGTCTGCGAGTAAGAGATTGGCGCATGTGTGCCCTGACAGGTACAGTAAAACGAAAACCAGTAATGTTTGGTTCCCGATCACTTGGCTCCGCATCCTCTCACCCTCACCCATCCACTCGCCACAATCGACACATGGAAAAGCCAAAGGCAGTCTCAAAGGCCTCTTCTCGCTGCTCAAGTCAAAAGGGTAATAATAACCCTTCAGAGATGGATTTCCTTGGACTGTCTTTCACATCACTGGCGGGTAAAAACCTTAACTTTATCCATAACCCAAACGTAAACAGTGGTGAAAACAGGCAATGTGGCAGTGCAAGAAAGTATTAAAAAGCCCAGACCGCAGATCTTGATATTATCTGATCTCTGCCACATGTAGATGTGTGGCTAGGGAGCGTTCCAGGAGGGAAGAATAAGAATGAGGCTGCTTGCCGTCTTGACCCGCGTTCTGTGTACGACAGCACTCGCCACTTCTAACCACTTCGCGTAGTTCAAATGGTAGATCATCTAGATCATCTGTGGCTTGCTTGACCTCTAATAATCAATGACTTTCAATAACCAATTGAAATTTTGTAGTTCATGATCTTGTATACTCGGTTTAAGAGGGGACCAAGCATGTCAGCTCGTGATATTCAAATCGTGTAACTAAACAATGCACAAAATAGACAGAGTTAAACTTTGAAGTAGAAAGATTCACAAGCAGACTAAGAGCAAGTTGATATAGATGGTATTTGTAGTTTTTAGATTGCGTTATTCCGTGCCTATTAAACAGCGCTGCTGTGAAGTCCCGGACACCTAATAGTGTCATTCTAAAGTGTTCGCACCGACCGTCCGAGTACAAATCCCCTAAAAAATTCATGTATCTCATTGATCCATTAGGTAACCGCCGAAGTGACATGTACAATGTTTTTTCTTGCTCATGAAAGGAAAGAAAATTGGCACACAGACCAGCAACAAAATATATGCGTGAAATGCGGGACAATAATCCCATGAAATAAAATAACCCTTCCACACCAAACTCAGCTACTCCCTTGCGAATGCATGCCTCTAGAAGAATTTGAAGGAATGATATGAGGACAAGGTGTTCCAAAAGCGGAACTGGTATCTTAAAAGAAAACATGGACGCCCTCGACCAAACCAAAATCCTATGGTTGATCGGAAATTATAAAAAGAAGTGGTAAAAAATTACATGGCCATCCTAAATCGTGTGGTATAGGGTATGTGGCCTCGAAGAAAATAACTGTGATCAAAAAGCTAGGCGAAGTTCGTAGCCTTCGGTTGGGGCGATATTCTGGGGGCTCGATGCTTGGCCGTTGTCGTCAATGGCCATTTCCCATTCTCGCTTGACTGGTGTGGGTTGTCCTTTGACGGGCAAAATTTCCAATACCAGGTCCTGACCTTCGGCAAGTTCTCGAATAACATCGTCATCCATCTCGACTTCGAGTCCACGGTCGAGGACGTGTAAAGTACGGAGGATTCGACTTGGGTCCAGATTCCACTTAACCGCAATGGCATCGCTGAATTCTTTCAACGTTCGCTGGGTCAGATATACCGCGCGGTGGTACTCGTGTCTATCTGGCTGAGATGGATCTCGATTCAGGACGTAGAAGCAGGCCACAGGCTTCATTGGTCGCTCGACGACAGGTGCTGTGTAAGACGCGTCGACTCCTAGGGCCTCGATCCACCCACTTAGGCTGCCCGCCTCATCGTTCCTAGGTACCTTAGTGAGTTGATCAGGAGGACTGGCAAGTTGTTGCGGGTTTGAAGAGACGATATCCGAGGGTGCCAAAGATTGGAAATCCGCCCATGGACCAGACACGGCTGAGGTTGGAGCACCGGCAATACTCTGTGACTGCAATGAAATTGAACTTGGAGAGGGCGATACAAGTGAAGACGTGCCGCTGTTCTCTCCGCTTCTTTGCTGCCAAATTGCAGCTCCCCTCGAGTCAACTTTAGTCAAGTCCAGTGGTTCACCAGCTAGTGCCACTGGATGAAGATCTGGGTCGTCTTGCTCTGCACCACGTAGATACAATATGCTGACCGGTCGTGTGCTTGTAAACATATCTTGCATGGTCTGGAGTTTGAAATGAAGATCTTCTTCGAGAGGTGGGCGAACTCCACCGGCAGACGAAGCAGAAGACATGGACCACGTTCGCTTGTGTTTCTGGACCTTTCCAGGGCGTTGGCTAGGCTGGGCCTTGTTTGAGAAAGAACCAGTCCTCTTCCTCTTGCCGAAGTCTTTCATGCCTGTCTCAGCCTGGGAAATTTGCTGCTTGAGCTTGTCGATGGTTTTCTTTACATGTGCTACATCATTTGAAAGCTTTCGCTCAGCTCCGTGATCTCTGAACAGCTTGACCTTGCAGAAGGCAACCTCGGAGAAGTCATTAGCGTGCGGTGAGCCGTTGGAGACGGTCTCGGTCTTTGCGCAGAGGCGGACGGGTATTCCCTTGACACCTTTTGAGTGACTGAAATCTGTGGAGAGAAAGTTGAAGCGGACTGCGATGTTGCATTCTGTCATTCCGTTCAGACCAGGTGTCCAGATGACCGAGAACCCATCAAACGATGCAGTATCAAGCTCAACTCGAGTCCTTTTATCGTCACTCTCGGCAGGCTGGGTTGCCTCGACATATTCCACCGCTTGAAGCTTGCCACCTCTTTGGTGAGCCTCGTTCGTTCCTCGACCTTCCTTCCATAGTTGCCAGCACATGGCAGGTCGTTGTCGCTGCTGTTCGTCCTCGAATGATATTCTTACAAATGTACGATACCTGGATCCTGGGGGAAGTGGTAAATTTGGAGCTGTGTCAATGATTGATATTGAGTAAGCCTGTCCCTTGTTGAGATATGTGATGGGGATTTCATCGGATTGCTTGATCATTGCTGTCGGGGCGTTTAGTGTGACATGAAACCGGAATTTTTCCGCGGATGGAGGCATCGTGGCAGCCATTCCCATATCGTACCGTGGCTGATAAGACATTACTGGTGATTGATTCTGAAGAGTTGCCTCCATTGATCCCATTCTGCTCTGGTCGTCCATTGGTGAGCCATCATGTTCCATGGTTTCATAGCCGGTATCCTGGTGTATGAATGAGGATGGGGCAAAAGAGGTCTGCTGCTCATGCTGCTGCTGGTGATGTTGTGGCTGCTGCTGATGATGGTGATGCTGTTGTTGATGTTGCGGCTGATTGAATGGGTTATAATTTTGGAACTGGGGTGGCATATGGTGTCCGAATGCAGAAATATCCATCATGGGGTTTGTATGAAGCCCATCATGGGAACCTGGGTGTGATAGAGGGGTGCCCAGTCCCAAGCCCATTCCCATACCTGGCGTATGTAAATCTCCCGCTTGATTATGGTACAGTGTATTATTGCCGCCGGGAGTGGGAGTGTAATATCCCGGGGGTTGGTTGGCAAAGTTGGAGAAGGCGAATGAGTTTGGGTCGAGGAGAGAGGGTGTGAATCGCCATTGATCGTTTTGCGCCCTTGGCGTTGGATCCAGGTCTTTGATATCTTCTTGAGTGACATTTGGAAGTTGTTGACTAGAGGAAGGACTTGTTAGTAACTGTGAAGTCTCGAGTGTTTCCATGGGTGAAGAGTGCAAAGGGCACCCAAAGACCGTGCATTGAAGTTAGGAAACATACCGATCTTGCTGCTGCTGCTCGCCCGAGGGCTGATCTAGAGAGGTATTTCCACTGGAGCTCGCGGACGAGGTCGCTATCTCGGGGAAGGTCTGGCGAAAGGTTGCGATAAACTCATCTCCAGGCTTCTGCGAGGATGTTCTGTTGAGGGAGAATGTTAGCTTTCACGGCTCGAGGGTATTCCCAGCGCGCGCAAAGCGCAGAAGGGGTGTTCGCGATCAGCGCATCCCAGCCTGCGTCCAGTGCTCAAGCTTACCGATTTCGAAACATATGGGGAACTGGTGAGCTGCACACAGCTCATGTATTTCGGTTTTTGAAGAATTCCCACTTTGATGTTGAGACGTTCAGGTGGCCGTGGGTATCGGTTTGGTCGTGGTGGTTGTGGTAGGTAGGGTTACGCTCATGCCACTCGACCGTACTAGGTCATTCAGAGACGGGAAATTTGAAGTCGGGCGGGTATTGGTATGGTGGTGGTATGAAGAGGTAGGTGAAAGTATTGGTAGTGAATGGGAGGGAAATATTTTGGGTAGCGAGCGTGGAGTAGTTGTAAATAACAATAACTAGGTGGATGCTTTCCTTTGGAGGGAAGCGGTAGGTGTTTAATTTACTCGGCGGAAGGAGGCAGTTGTTATATGAAGATTGAGAATTCTGGGAGATGCAGGGTATAGGTAGTAGTATAGGTATAATAGGTAGGGGAGTAGGGGAGTAGGGGGAGGTAGGGGAGGGTGTAGGGTATGATGGTCTTCTCGGCAACGGAAGGGACTAGGAGGGGAGGGGAGGGGAGAGGAGGAGACAAGGGAAGAAGAGGAGAGGGAGAGGGATGGGGGTTCAATTCCAAGAGGGTCATCGTTCCACAATGATATATGGCTCGAGGGGCAGCGATATGGGTGGTATGGATGGTATGGGTGGAACGGATAGAGGCTTGCATGGGGGGGGAGGGTAGGGAAGGGGTCAAATCAACCGTCAGTCAACATGAGATGCTACTTGTATAGTGGATATACCTACTGCGAAGTAGTAGCTACCTAGGTAGGCTAGGTAGGCTAGGTAGGCTAGGTAGGTAGGCAGGCAGTAAATATGGGGAAGTGTGTAGAATCTGGAAAACGGCCGTGGGCGAAACTTAGCCCGCCTAGGTACCTAGGTGGGTTCAGTATAGGTAAACGCGGCATACAGTCCACTACTGTGGCTTCCTCCTGTGGCTACACTGTGGCTACTGTGGCTACCTACTGTGGCTACCCACCTACTTATTACAATAGTGACTTTTAAACTCTGCGTTGACAGGGCGAACGCTGTGGGAAGGGAAGCTGAAGCTTTACTAGCCTACAAGTATAACCTAGCCTGTGGTGCGGCTCGGACAACTAAAGCTAGTAGACGGCCTTTTTTCCTACTTGGGTCGAATAAGAAGAAGCTCGAGTTTGCGGTGAACCAAACACGGAATCGTAGAAATGACTGGAGACTTCTCTCGCTAGGAAGTTGCCGCCCCGGCCACAATGACGATGTGGACCACCTTGTCGACGGTGGGGGAGAGAGGAGAGAAAAATAGTAAAAACAGCAACCCACCCCAACTGCACCACGCAGCGGACAGTGTGTGGCTGTGCATGATGTTGACTGCTTCTTGCACCACCTCGATCACCCAACGCTGGCAACACACCACTTGTTCATTTTCATCTTCATCTTCATCTTCATCTTTCTGGTGGCGATTCCGGTACTTGCATGCTGTGCCGGTTTGGACTCCTCCTCCCCGACCCAAGTCACCATTTCTCTCCCTTTTGCCTAGTCACGAGTAGTTCGGCGTTGGCGAACTCCCTAGAGTTATGGACCGAGGAACCAAAAGCACGGCACAATCAAGTCATCTTCCATACTGCCCGGGAAGCACGCCCAGTGAGGAGACATATTAGTTCTGTACGAGCACGGAGTATACAACACGACGACTAACGAGAAAACACAGCTAGTAGCTGTGTTGTACACCTACTCCATATTCTCCTCTGAACCCGCCATGTACCTACCAAGTCAACTTCAATCCATTCTTTGGCCGAGTCACTATTCTTCTTACTCTAACATTTCCTTTTCCTCTGTACTCTGTTCTGTCCGCGAAACCTGCGCTTAGCGAGACAGTGAGCCGTCAAGGGCAAGAGGTGCATGGCCATTGAAAATCCCATGCGCTCCCGTAACCGTCGATAACGGACACCTCCTCCGTCCTTCAATCACTATATCTAATTCGCTGCACGGCTCAATTCATCGACTTTCGTCACGCCATTCATGCTGAGGTGCCATCTTTACCAAAGTTGTTGAATATTCAGTGCGAACGTCCACGTGTGAGGTGTTATTTCTTCACCACTGCAACAAAACCTCCATGCACATTTCGGTATGTAGATGCAGCTCAACTAGCTACAACCACACGTCGTCTTCGTCTTCGACAAATCAGATCCTGCCGCCCGAAATTATCTTGCGGAAATGAGGCGCGGACTACGGCTCCCCTCAAATTCCAATCGATCAATCATATCACTCAGCCTAGAGATATAGTTCGAAAGCTAAGTTCCGTACTCTAGCTCCAATAACATCAAATCCGGAGATTGATTACTATACAAAGACATTCATCTCAAGAACCGAATTGAAAGGCCTTCTTCAGCGCATCTCCTCACTGCCTTCGGTCATTAACTCCCTGTATCAATCACAGTGTCGAGAGATGTCACTGGTGGTCTCACTCAAAGTAGCAAGCCCAAGACCGGGTTCCACATCCTTGAGAGCATCACAAACACAAGACGCATTCTATGCATTGGTATTGGCTTATATCTTGAGATTCGACGAGGATAAATCTTGGTACCGAACATCTGCGAGGACGAGCCTTATGATACAGTAGAGTACATCTTGATACATCCAAGTACTGGTAGGCACTATACTTTCAACAACACTATTTCTGCTGAATGGCGCAAATCGCTCCTGAGCTTCTTTCTACTTCCAAGTGGATTCCTTCTGTCAGTGATCAGTATATACAAATATCTTTTCACACAGACCTTACTCAAAGGGCGATTGGCTGGGCGGATCGGGACAGTAGTGCATTTAAGATGACGGACTGCCCTATTTCATTTCAACCGGGAGCAATTACCCTAAAAAATACTTCTACCGCAAGCAAAATTTGCAAATCATCGGCTGTTGATGGCAATAGCCCAATATTTTGCGAGCACAGCCACAGTGTGGCGAACCATACTTGTATTGCGATGCGAGTGGCTTCGAGTAAGGTTACCGCGATCGAGTTGAAAGTTGAAACGACCATGTGTCACGAATCTTATCAGCAATTTGCCAGGGCAACGGCAGATGAGACATTTTGTCAGAGATCTCTACCAATACCAGTACGGCATGGGGTTGGATGAAGGGCGGGGCGTTGATTGCGTGGCTTGAAGTGTGGCACAGCTCGCCATGGGGGGGGACTCTAGACCTCCAAAGCCCGACTGTCGTTTAATTGAGCTAGGATGGCGCGGGACGACCACAGCAGGGAGTTTAAGAGGTCGACAATGCCATGTCTCTTTGGCATGGGAAATGTAAGTTTTTCTCTTCTTCTCTCCTGGTGCTCTTCTCGTGGTCTTTTTCGCTTTCATTTACTTTTCTTCATGCTTGCTGCCAATCTGCTTCTGATCTCCTATTTCCTATTTCTTCTGACCACAGTTTGCAAAAGATTGTTGTTTTTGCATGTTCCATTGTCCTTCCTTGCTGGAGTGTGAAATTGTGGGTTCCTTCTGCCTTTGGTTTAAGGGTGGGATCTCTTCTTCACATAAATGCCGCTCCCTCGTGCGATATCGAGGGCTGCATTTGCTCTATCCTCGTGCTCTGAGCAGTCGTCCTGAGAAAGAGCCGAGGAGGATTGACATGCAGTCAACTTCACGACGTGGCACAATGTGGAGTACTGGTATGTTTTCGGTCAAAATCCTCGGGGGGGGTGATGAGATGCAAAGTCGTCGACATTGCTCAAGTCTAGACCACTGTAGGTGCTTTGCGTGACCTGATTGCTACAGTGCAATCTGGGGTCAATCCCAGCAAATTTTGAAACGCCTGCACTAGAAGCCGCGATTGGTACATGCCAGGCAGGAGGAATAAGCACGCAACTGTGGTTGTGGTCACGCCGGGCCCAGAAATGCACCTATCCAAATTCCAGACCTATCATGGCATGTTTTGGCGATATGTCAGGGCTCGCTGGCGTGCGGAATAGGACAAAATCAAAATCCCATATGCCGCCGACGTCACACCGCTGGACACATTCTTTAACATCTTTCTCAGGGGCAGCTTCTTGTTCTGTGTTTGAGTCCTCTCTTGAGGCTCTGTCTTCTTGCTTCCTCTTTTACCCTGCCCGGTGATTCGCTGCATAAATGTCAGCCACACATGCCGCTTTTACCAAAGGGTAGATGCGATATGGCCTGACATTTTCCAGGGACTCTTCGGGGCCGCCCCGAGATTCCGACTTGAATCCTAGACCCAGTCCATTGTGACTACAGTAGTACTTAACCCGGCTACAATTGTGGCAGCAAATCCGTTGGCTATTGGTACATACCAGTACTAGTGCGAGTAGAAGGGTGGAGTTCTGTTCCTCTTCTGACTGCACTGCCGTGCCATGCCATGCGCTCGACTGAGTCTTCTCCGCGTTCTTGGTGGAGGCATTGCATTGACATTCCATTGACTGGAGACGCTCATCGCCGCGCCGTTGAACCACCGCGGACAAAAATCTGCCGTTGGGGCAGGGTTGTTGTGCCATGACGTAGCCCGCATCTGACCGTCGAGGTCGAGGTAGGTATTCCGTACTCCGTACAGTACTGTACGAGTACTGTACGCTGCACCTTTGGCTGCTGCTTATTCGTCCTCGACGAGCATCCACTGATCTGCAACACTTTTTGGGTCTGATCGTCAGAGTTCGTCGTTGGAGGTGGAGGGAGAAAAAAATTATTTTAAGGGTCCGATGAGGTCATGTTTCTATTTCCTTATTCACAGCCCTGTCCCTTCCAGGCGATGTTACCAGAAGGGTTCTACGAGGGGGGATTTCTTCCTCTGTGCCCAATGCCAATGCCAATGCTAATGCCTTCCTCCCCAGATCTGGTGTTCCACGCCGTCTTATACCCAGTACTTACCTACGAAGTCTACGAAGTAGTCTTGCTTGCACGTGCCAGTCAATATTGCGACGCCACGCCGCTGACCCCTCGCCCTCTCCAGAAAGGTCTCCGGTTCAAGCATGAAGGGTCTCCCGGCCTCGAGGGTCCTGTCCTGGAAAGAAGGCACGAAGAAGCGAAGAACAATGTTCCTGTCCATCTTTTACCACAAGTAGCAGGACCCTTAATCCACTTGGTTCTGTACGGAGTATAGGCTGATTGTTCTGTCTGTACAGTATGTGCAGCAAGTACTTGCATCACCTCCGCGCTACTTCGCTGACCTATTGAACCACCGTGGTTTTTTCCCTCTTGGGTCCAATTAAGATACTTCCGATACCATGGGGTTGAATCGTTCCTCAACCCTACCACCCCCTTTGCTACGCCAAGCACTGATGATGCAACCTTTTATTGTTTTGTGGCCCCTCCGAGCCCTCCCTCCATCTTACAGTGGGGCACCGTTTTCATTCAGTTTACAGTACTGTACAGAGCAGGTGAGGAAACTACGCGGCGACCAGATATTGGTTGCACGGCTATCTAGAAACACACCGTTCGTTGTCTCCCAAAACCAGAAAGTTGGAATCAAAAGCTATATCTGCTCGCATTATACTGTAACTCTCTTTTTTTTTCTCCTACTGGGTTCGGGGCTTCTGGACAGGGCGAGGATCAGGAATATCGATTCGTATGTGGGGGCAAGGGCGATTTCGGGGTCGTGCGCCCCCCTTCCCGATCAATTGAGCGCGGAGAAAGGGTTTGAGGTAATGATTTGCACCGTCGTTTGGTTCTTCGAGAAGCTGGTTGGGATTGAGACGAGGATGAGACTGGGTGTGCATTTGGTTCAACCTTGATTCCTTTTTTCTGTTTGCCTCTTCAATTTAGTTTTTCTTTAGACCTTTTTCTATTCTCAGAACAGCTTCCTTGTCAGATGCTTGCCCATCGTGTGATGGTGATGCAATTTCCGCTTTTATTGACCCTTTTATTTCTGGGGTTTGATGGTTTATTGAATTTCTTCTGTCGGACCCAGCATGGAGGACCCCTTTTTTCTCTGATCTTCGGATGTATAATTCTTACCCTGTCCCGTCGGTAGTGATGGGGGGAATTGTAGATCTTTACTTTCTGGAGAAAGAGAGTTTTCTTCTATTTTTGTTTTCGTTTGCCAGCATATGGGGAGGGAGTATCAATTACTCACTTTCTCCGGAATGGATGAGCTCGTGTTGATAGTTTGAATTGTTGCAACGTTGACGATGAGCCTCCTCGATTAATGTGTGATCTGCATCTTTGGATACCCAAGTAGTGTCGGATGTGTACTGTTTTTGATATCTTCAGTTATTGATTGAATGTTGTAGTGGACACGCATGCGTGGAAGGAAGCATGGAAGGGTTTTCTACCTGGATGAATCAGGAACCCTTTGAATCATTTTCCGACCAGGCGGTGGGAGAATGTACTTGCTGGGTTTAGACGCCAGCGTGCTTTGTTGCATTATGAGCACAGCCTATCAAGGGAATCTTTTTCAATCTTATGATTTTATGTTTCTTGGTTTTTTGAATGCAGGGGTGTAAGAAGACGGGGAGAGCGGATGGGCAAAGGTGGGTTGGGAGAATGCGCGAGGGGGTAAATGCCCTTAAGTGGAGACAGCAAGCTGACCTCTCCTCTCTCTCCTTCGGTGGTTATGCGGTACAAGTAAGTCCCTCACCTCTTGTGGTGTGACGAGATTCGTTGGGTGATGTTGTTAGTGATAGCGATGCCATTGTGGAGTGAAAGAAGGGCAACAGCAGGGTATTGTGGGGGGGAACAAATCTGTCTGGATATACCTCTACACATATTGGATTTTTGGACTCGCATTACGTGTCTGCGGTGCTGTACAGCAACAACGTGATGGTTCGTGCAGTATGGGTGATAGTATGGCTGGGGTTTTCCCTCTCGCCCCTTGCGCGATTTCTTCTTTTTTTTGGTTTGGAATACAAGGTCTGGGGGGGGTTTATGGGCTGTTGCTTTCTTTGCTCTAGTTCTGTTCTCGTTTCTTTGGGCTCGTGTGCTAGGAAGTGCATCTTAGGGTTTCTTGTGTACTTAGTTGGGTGCTCGTGCAATACCTATGCATATCTAAGAAGTAGACAATTTACCTTACATCACTCACTACATCGATTATTTCACAAAAAAAGTCCATTGAAATCCATTTAAACTCCGCGATAGTCTTAGAACTGAATTAAATACTATAATTGAGACCCAATATACAGTCTCTAAGCATGTATGAAAAGTTAAAAAAGTTATATATAGGAGCTACATTCTCATTCTTTCCATGAAAAGGTAATAGACTAATTGCTGAGCTTTTCTTTCGGACACTAGGGGTATATAAACATAACATGACAAGGGCTTATATACACCGAGCCTTATACCTTAATTCATTCTTTGGGTACTGACTACATCTCTTGTCCTATTTTCTAGGTATTAATAGCTATTATTGTCTAGTGTTATCATCAAAATTGCACAGAGCATTTGACACCGTGAGAAGAAAAGAAGAAGAAAAAAGGATCCCCAATGTGTTCCTCGAATGACAAACTTTTAGAGACTGCTCTTGAAAGACACATAGGGAGAGGGGGAGGGGGAGGGAATAAGCAACTATACATCGCGGCAGGGAAATCAGGAACCTTGAAAAGTAATTTTGGCCAGCATGGAGAACAAATAGACAAGCCATCAGGCGTAGGCTTGGGATGAAAGGTTAGGCTTTAGTGAAATTTGAGCTCTATGATACTAGCTTTGCCCTTGTGGTTTTTTCTAGAGTTTAGATGTTTGCCGTATAATCGTTTACTCGCGGGAACATTACATAGAAATTCGCTCGGGTAATGGTAAAAAACATACGACTTATATACAAAATTCCGTGAGAAGAGGTAATGAAAAGAGGTGAGAAATATTTTCTCTTCTATATGGTTTTATCGCCAACGTTTTCTACTATAATGACGCTGAAGGGAAAATATATCGCCAGGGATAAGTCTCTTCTATTAGGTGTGAGAAAGGATTAGATTGGAATAGATTAATAGGCCTTAATCTAATATAATCTAATCTACTTATTATTAAGCTGATTGTAGATCATTAAATGATTAGCGGACATACATTCTCGGGCAAAAGATATAGGAAGTCGAACTGAGCGCCAGGGAACCCGCGTGGGGGAGCTTAACCGAACTGCGGAAGTGAGTAATATCGATATAATTAAAACCCACTTAGTGTTTAGTTTTAGTCGAAAGGAAAAGAGGTATTAATTAATTATATCACACAGCGCCCTTCTGATTAATAGAAATCCATCAATCTAATCTAATCAAAAGACTTAAGAATCAAAATCAACTCTAATCTAATCACGTTCATGAGATGAATAATTTGATTCACGAATAAGTTTTAACATGACTTAGCAACCCTGGAGACTTCAATTGCCCAGATGAGAATTTGTGAGAGGCTCTACTAGATTCCGTTTTACGTACTGATGGCAGAGACTACCACGTGCATTTTCCGATGTAGACACGGGAAGTTGAAGGAGGAATGATTTTGACGTAGCTTACGAGAACTATTCAAGTAAGCTGGAGAACCGAATCTACTACCTATGAGTTTAGAGAAGTGTAATTTGCACATTTGTGTTGTTGCGAACAAATACGCAAACATATGTCAAATTAGTCAAAGTTTCAACATCAATATCAATATCATACAATCGCTCTTTGGCAACACAGCCCTGTACGCCGAATGATCGCACATAACTGAAGTCCCTGGGCAGTTATCTCCTGATACTATGGTTTCCTAGGAAGGAACAAAGGGAGAGAACAATAAGTAAACACCTGACTATGGGCTATTTAGGTATAAACACGAAGGTGACTAGATCAAGCAATGGAATATTACGCACCTCGTACAAACCAGTATCATAATCTATGCCTTGAAAATGACTCGGAAAGCCGGTTTCTGATGAGAGTTGAGCGTATTTTGAATGCGACGATGCTAATAAGAGAAGTGGTAACAAACGATATGAGCGAGACAACTTCATACCATTCGTGGTAACATTAATAACAACAGTGATGATCAAGAGACTCCAAATCAATTTGGGACCTCGTCGTTGAATTCTTCTCAGCCATCTCCCTAGGCCCCGCCCTTCGAGTCTCAAGGACTGCAGGTCCTCGGACTGTGGAGGTGGAAACTTGACACATCCATCAACTTTCCCTTCAAAAGGCCAAGGTCAATGAGACAGAACAGTTGGGGTTGCTCCTTCCCTCTCATGTTTATGTTTGCGAGGAGAGGCGGGAATTGGAATTGGAAGCGAGAAGGGAAGGCACGACCCCTGTGACCAGCGCGCTACCTCGCTACCAAGGTTGCTCCTTCCCTTTGCTCACCTCACCTCGTCCACACCTGATGTAGGTAGGTAGTGAGGTAGTGAGGGACTGAAGAAAGTAGGGACCTCTTTGGGCACGGACCCTGGCGACAGAGTATAACCCCCATATACACAGATTTTCGGTCGTCGAAAACGCATGGCGGGGGGTGCAACTTCTCTGCAGGTTTTCACTTCTTGACCGAGGGTGAACTTGGGAGTTCTCAAGCACGCTGAGACGTGCTCCTGTAATTGGCATTAGTAAATGGCCTAGTGACTTTGAGATGTATTGATAGAGCTCTGTCAATGCTTCGCAATACACCCCGAGTGCCTTGGATGGCAATCATTCTCCATCCCCATTGTCCAATGACCTTCTTCTTCCCTTTCATTGATTCCTTGTGCTTGCTGCTTCCGAAACAGTGCTTCTTCAGCCTATCGTGACGCTTGACCACCTGTAACTCGAAAATCTTCCGAAGAAGGAATGGGAACTTGGTACAACCTCCTCCCTGTACGCCAAAGCGCGATTGGCACCCTCTTGCTCATTGTGAGAGAAGATTTAAAAATGATTATGAGTTCCCCTAGATAATCTATTAAGAGCTGTTTTGTACGCAGAAAGTATTTGGAAGTGACTGACACTTTGAGATGATTCGTTGTTCTGGAATTTCAAGTGAGTTAGGAGATGGCTATCCTTCGTTTTTGATGCTGTCTTAGAAGGTATCTTTATCATTAGAGAGAGAGAGTGTGTGGGAAAATTTTCTTACATTACTACTAATGACTATGCTCAAAGAGGGATCAGAGATTGCAATTGGGATTGTGCCCAAAACAGCTACAGGGGCCACCACGGGAGTATAGCGTAGTGGCCAATAAGGAAAAGGTTGTCGTGAAGAAGGGACGCGGGTACTATTTACCAGTCAGCTGGGAGGTGCAACAATGAGAGCGAGCAACGGAGAATAAAACTAATGGACCGAAGTATAGCTTGCGAGGATTTAAGTTCAGAGCGTGTTCCCTTAACACTCGTATACCGCAAGAGACTCGAGATATTCATCTTATACCCCTAGTCTTGGAACAATTGAATGATTTTTGCTGAGAGTCTAAGACCTGAAGAGACGAAGCGAATCCCGATCTTTCAGATCACCAAGGTGGATTTTCCGAGGCTTTTTAGAAAAAGAACAGAAACATAGAGAGCAGATCTTACTAATAAAGTAAGTGAGGATTTTCCTTAATTCGCTATCTGAGCGCGGGGATACTTACTAAATACTATTTAGTGGGAGTAATGATACGGATGTCGTTAATAGCGTAATTCAATTATGAGAATGTGAGTTCTGAATCCAAAATATAAGCAGAATCGTTTTAAGGGTTCTCAATCTAAACCTTCGATAACGCACTCTACCAACGTCAGAAGCCTAAGGTGTTTGTCTGTCGCGTCAAGACGAAAAACTGAATATCGATATCCTTCCCAATAATAAAACCCCTACTGTATCAGAAGAATTCTGTCACCCGGTGGATTGGAGGACAATCTATCTCTTCCAGGGTCGCTGAGTATATTCACGAGGTATGGAGTAGGATTTACGGCTTACTTCCTTGGAAGGTGGAGGCGCACAAGTATAGGGTACATATAGAGCTTTCGGTTTTGCTTGAAAACACTGCCCGAGAAAAGAAAGTACATATAGAATTAGTCGTTCTACTGTTTAAATCTATATTATAAGGCGCATATATAGGTAGATGTAAGCTAAAATAAATAAAATGACTTATGAGATTATTCTTACCTAAAAGTCTTCGTTACTCTTTTTACTCTTATTTTATCGCCATAGTGTGAGTAATAGTTATGTTAGATTAGATTTTCGGCCGTTAATTTGATCTAATTAAGATTAAGTAGCCGTTAATCAAAATCATCTTAATCATATTGTTTTGATTAATTCGGTCCAAGGCCGACCGATCGGACCGATCGTTCGGGATGGCGTTCGGAGTGACATTGTAGAGAGCTAAGCGAGCCTAAATAAGTCACCTTTTCCACCTACTAAATAGACTGGTTAGTATACAATTCACTAAACATATGTATTATTTTAGAGATATGAATAACAAGTAGCTTTACAAGCTATAGAAATACTTAGAAACTACTTACTTTGTATAACTTAGAGTAACTCAAATCGATACTGAACAATACAAGTCGAGTGCTAGGGGTGGTGTGGGAGTTACTTTGTTCCTGACTGAAAAATGTAAATACATTTATCCTTTTTAGCTAGAATGAGTCATTTAAATATTATGAATCTAGTACACTACTCTATTTTTTACAAGTGTTACACTGAATTACTCTAAGTAATCAGGTAATTTATGATTACGTTAGACAAGAAAGGTTCAATTTACGTGTTTTTTGCTTGTATTAAAAAGCACCTACACCACTACAAACACATCCAGTAATCTTCAAGAACCCATATGCATAGTGTAAATGTCTGTATCTTTCAACAGCCATCTGACAGAACCCAAACCTGTGTTCTGCAACCTGCCAGTTATGGGCAACCCCCGGATAGTACATGGGATTTCTCCATGTCAACTTACAGGGAATTAACAAACAGTTCGTGGAGACCAGTTTTAGGGCATCAGCGGTCCTTAGTAGTATTCTCCTTAAACAAGAGGTCTCATCTCATGCAAATCACGTATTACGACTGACTTCTGAACACTTCAGGGCTCCTCGTTTGATCTTCAATCCAACAAGTCAAGTATCCCAAAGAGAACTGAATGAAATTTCCGTACTCTCATTCCAAGTATTTCGAACGCAACCAAGTGGCGACTTCGGTTACTTGCATGTTTTTTCAAGTGAGAGCCGGTAACTACGCTCCCTCATCTCTTGTGCAACTTCAATCTGAGCTGGTTCTGAGAAGTGGTGAACAAAATATTGGTGTCGAAGGACTTGTTTTAAGGGGAAGAAAAAAAAGGTCCATGAACCGATTACGGCTCGACAATCCGCAATATCAGGCACTCGAACAAAATCAAACACTGTAACATGCAGAGCGGGGGGCAAAGTGAAAATGTCACCACCAACGCTGCTTTGCAGGCTGGAGAAAATGTCACAACGATAACCTATGGTCCGGCTTAAGAGCCCTAGAAAATCAGCGATTGAATCCAACGAGGTAATGATAAAGTGCCACAAAAGAGATCACCGTCCAATCGCTTCACAACAAGAACAGCACAAAATGAGGAGAGGACCAAAGTATTCATTTTTCATCCCTCCCTGGATAACTTCTTCCAAGGCCAAAATTTCATTGCTGAAAGTGAACATCTGTTCGCCCGACCTCCAGAAGGCGAAAATGACATTCTGACGTTTCTTCCACACATCGTAATCAATACAATCATTTCCTCATTCTACCATCAACAGCCTAAAGCGATCTATCACACACTTCCCTCTTTTTTGGAGCCTCCGGCTCAGGATGCTTGTGATCACCGCCAATACATGGAGCATTGTACTTCTCCTCCCAAAGCTTCCTCAACACCTCGTACAAGAACGCGTACTGCTCGTAAGCCTGTACCATAGTCTTTCTTTGTTCGCGAAGCTGATTGACAGTCTCGAAAACAGGATCCTGTCCAGCATGTTCAGCCTCCCAACCCTCCCAGGATCCACCGAGAAGCTCTCCCATCAAAAACTCCAAAGCAACGAAAGTACCAGTTCGTCCAACACCAGCACTGCAGTGTACCAGACGAGGATTCTCGCCTCGGCCGTTTGCCTTTCGAGAGATCTCCATCAAAGCGAGAATGCTTGCAACATTGCTCTCCTCCAGAGCACCGAAGTCAGGCCAGTTGGGGTACAAGTAGTGCCAGATGGACTTTTCCTCATCTTCGCCCTCAACAGTCATGACGAACTGTCGAACTTCAATTTTGGTGCCGGGAATGCCAGGCTCTCGTGAGACAAAAGAAAGTTTTCCTTTGAACTCCTCTCCGAGCTCACTCTTCTCGTTGATGACGAACTCGTCACCATCCTTTCCAGGAAAGTAAGGGTAACATTTCTCCATTGTCTTGGTTGGATCCGATGGATCTGGTCCATGGGTAGGACTCAACATGATGATGACTGCAGGGGAAGAATTGTATGGAATGGCCAACTCATGCCACACCATGTGCCAGACGTGATCAACAGTCTGCATCTTGGGACCTTGCATACAAATGTATTTGTCTTGAATACCCTTCTTGAGAGTACTTTGCTTGCCGGAAGTAGAGATCAGGGTGACGGGTGATGCGTTGATGTAATCGTTGACTCCCTCTGGAACCTGAAGCTTGATACGATTGTAGGCCCATGGGTGGATGTTGTTGTAACGATCGAGGACCGGATCTGGATCCAAGCGACCCCAGTCTGGATCATCATTGCCTGCAGCAAGACGAACACTCTCGAGACGGACCAGCTCGGTATACTTGTCACGAGTTTCTGTTCTTTTCATCAGTGAAAATCCAAAGTAGGTCAAGTGAGGTGTAACTCACCGCCATCAGAGAGTTGTAGGAATTCTGGCATCTCAGGTGGTCCTTGCTCAACGGAAGCTGCACCTGCAGCGGCAGCGGCAGTTTTCGCACCACTATCAGACTTGGCGGCTTTGGCAGCAGGAACTGCATCCTCCGCGCCATCGGGTTTACCCAAGCAAGCTCCATCGGTTTGAGGAAGGTTGTTTGAATCTTCAGGCGGAGGGGTGGCAGAGTGAGCACGCTTCGTGGATGAGCGAAGGCGTTCCATCTTGCCTTTCCAGCCAGGTGATCTTGCTCTGGTGGTTTCTTGGTCGACTTGTATTGCTAGGTTAGGGGTGTCCGAGGGAGACTCGTGACGCCTGCGAAAGGCACGTAGTCGGTCCACGATGGGAATGAGGCTCGCAGAAGGGCGAGGGCCGGGAGGCTGAAATGGAAGCGTGCGGCTTTCAAGAGTGGCCGAGAGCCGGGATACTAGCTATCGAGAGTGCTGCGAGTTGGAAAACGGATTATGAGGATGAGGAAGGGCCGTTCAAAAGGGTCGGCTCGGGGAAAACAGCAAAGAAGCGGTAAGAGGATTGGAAGAGGTCGACTTTAGTGGACAATAGAGATGGGCAAGATGGCAGCAAAGACGAGTAGAAGTCTTGGGGGCGGGAATCCAAAGGGGTTTCCTCAGACGAGGAAAGAAAGAATTGATGCTGGGGGTATCTCTTAAGAAGGAAGTAGAAGTAGAAGTAGAAGTAGAACTGGAAGCAGAGTAGCAAAAAAAATGCAAGACGAGGAAAGTTGGAGAAGAAAGAGGTAAAGGTAGAGGTGATGGTTTTGGGGAAGAGAGGAAGAGAGGAAGAGAGGAAGAGAAGAGAGAGAGCGGCGAGGGAAGGACCAAGAAATATGGGAGGGCAGGCGAAAAGGCGCTAGGTAATGATATTTAGTTGGGGAAAGAAGGAACGACGTGGGAAGGATGCTCCTGCAGTATTTTATATTTTTATACCGCTTTCAATGGAAATGCTGAGGCCTCTAGCTGTTTTGAATTTCTAGGGAAAAAAAAGGGAAGGAGGTACCCATTTTTGTCGACCCTTGCAAGTCTCAAGTTTTATATCACTTTATACCTCCCTTCACTACTATCTAGTACCAGTCAAGGTTTTTGCGGATTTTTTATGGTGAATAGATTCGTCTGATAAACATGGAAAGGTAAGTGGTTGTCTATTCTCACTTGAGAGAAAACAAGCACCTCAAAGGCCGAGTTACCTACGGAGTCCTCCCGTCGTACGTGTAGTCAACCGTCTCCGGCCCCGCTTCCTCGCAATCATAACCGAAGACCTTTAACCTTATCGCATCCATCTTTCCTCTCCACCTCACATCGCATCGTATCACCATCAGTAGAGCAACTCACCCTCTATCAATTCCACATCCAATTGCCTCACAAAAGACCCCCTCACTAACCCCCGAGCCACGGCTCCGCGTAATGCAAAAATGTTACATCATCTCGAAGTACGTTCCTTCTCATCACCGTCCATCCAGTCCCCCCTTCCATTATTACAAACCCAACTAACAGCCCAAAAGGTCTGGTTAACCTCCCAATTACTTCGCAGCCCAACCTTCCACCGTGCGATCCGAGCAGTCCACAAGAAAGTTCACGAGGTCCAGCATGGAAAAGACCCTGCCGAGTTAGGAGGAACCAATATCGAGGGTCCCTCGGGTGGCCAATTGCAGAAATTCATCAACATCTATCGAGAGGAGATCAAGGAGCAGTTTTGGGGAGCGAAAAAGAGATAGGCGTTGTACAAGGTAACATATGGCTTCTGTAGAAAGTGAATACTGCGGGGATGTTATGAGAAGGGAGGACGGCGTCATTCTGGGTTCGGATTGTATACAAGGGCGTTCGTGAAGGAGGTTATACTACGGGACGGTCTGGGGGAGTTCAGGTTGGGTAACATTGAAACCCGTGCAGTATTGCAAGAATAGCAACAATACGGGCAATGAACTACCATTCCGCTCTGAAATTAACATCAAATTTCACTTCAGAGTATCCAGATGTTACCTGTTACTTCAAATTCCGACTTCATTGATTTGCGTGTACATGTCCGGTATGTCCCATTTCTATGCAAATATATACTCTTGGCTTCTATAATCTACCCCCACCTCCCTCCTCAACAGGCGGAAATCATGTTTCTCCATCAAAGCTCCTTACCCAGAAACGCCCCCAACCGTTAATCAACATATAAGAGCGTATTCTTGATGAAAGCTCACAACGCTACACTCCACCCCTCTCACAGGGACATCAACCCATAGATCAAGCCGATCAATTGTCAATTAATAACCCTTCCTTTCCACCCAATAACTCGTTGTCCGTGAGCTCAAACTTTCCTTGATGAAGCCCATCCAGAACTTTCCGCCCAGAATCTGTAAGCTCGGGTTTTCCGCTGGTTGTGACGGTTTCTGTGAAGAATCGAGGTTTCCAGATCTCGCCGGAAGTTTCACGTTCTTTGGCCTTTTGTCTTTGACCTTCTTCGAGTTCTTGCTTGAGTGCCGTGGCGTGGGAGAATCGCCGCGAGGTGATGGCTTCTGTCACACCAGACCAGAACTTGAGAGATTCGTTTGGAAGTTGGGTTTCAATTGGGGGAAGAACTTTGCTTGCTACGTTCAAAGGTGTAAGATCGATAAGAACATGTTGAGGAGTGGCCTTGGCCATGGTGTTAGTTCAAGCT
This sequence comes from Hymenoscyphus scutula, assembly GCA_001399465.1. Classification (NCBI taxonomy): domain Eukaryota; kingdom Fungi; phylum Ascomycota; class Leotiomycetes; order Helotiales; family Helotiaceae; genus Hymenoscyphus; species Hymenoscyphus scutula. The sequence continues at coordinate 141,589 of LKTO01000013.1, read as the reverse complement.
TTGGGTGTTCGCAGAGTTTCCACTTACAGGTTTTGGCCCAAGAGAAAAGTACATTTTTTCTTTCCAATTTCCAGATACACGAGCCAAGACGTCCTTGTCAGGAACTTCTTTTATCCTAGTCTTATTGTCGTTATCTGGGTCGTATCGGAATGTCACACCTTCAACTTTGTTTTGGGTCTTTCCAAGCCATCCTTCCTCCATGTAGTGAAGGATAGTTTTTATCTTGGTTTGAGGGCAGGTAATGTAGCATTGGTCGCCCACGGTAACAGTCAAACTGCCTCTAATCAAGCCTCCCAAATGAGCTGCGGGGTGTGTGAGTTGATATTGCTCATTGTCTCTTTTCTCGAGTGTAATGAAAATTCCTAAATTGTGTTCCCCAGGTGTGACCTTAATACTCGTTCCTGTGAACTTCGCAGAAATTTGATCAAAACCTCGGGCGGTCAGACCTTTCTCTGGACAATCCACATAAAAGGCAGAGACGGGTGGATGATGTGACGTCTGTTCGGTAAGGTATGAGACCTTTACTGGTTGACCAGACTTGGTATTCTCGGCTTTCGGAATTGTAGTTGTGGAGGCAGCCCGCGATGGGACTGGGGTTTGCTTTACAGACTTGATCGACGAAGCGGCACTGCCAACTGCTAACAATTTTCCAGCATTTATAGGAGGGAGATCGTCCTCTACAACCCAATTGCACTATCTCTTGTCAGTCGTGAACAGTGTACTTCCATCCCAAAAAAAGTCTCTCACCCGAAAGAACTCCCCTAGACAGGAGTTGTATGGTTTGCATGGTTTTCCCTTGACGTATTTCAGATCCTTCGTAAACCAAAATCGCATCACTTCCAACATCCTGTCTAGCTCATCATCCGAGTCCCCAATGGCTACAAATGTGCTCGGCGCATCGAGGTAATTCCAGTACTCGAGATTGGGGGTGGGTTCGAGGAGTTGAGAAGGCAACGAAAAGCGAACCGATGCGATATCTGTGACGCCTATGAACCTATGGAGGAATGTATTAGTGGCAGAACTACATGATGGGTCCTAACTCTAGATTTTGGCATTGCCCCTCAGCCCGTGGATTTCGGTGCAAATGAAGGATTTGGCAGATCCCCACTCCCTCCTGGCGGTAAGAGAAGGCCAACAACCACAGGAATTCACAAAGCAAGGCACTTACTTGCGCAGAATGCCCAAGAACATTTTCAACTTGCTTCCATCATCCGGAGGCTTCTCAGCCGCGGCGGCTGTGGCATTCATCGAGGAAGCTTCTGAAGCCGTCGAAGGCGCTGTTGAAGCTGGGGAATTGCGAAAGGAGCCTGAAGATGCTGAAGCCATGAAGGCCCTCCGTGGGAAAGGAGGCAAGTAGACAATGCAGTCGGAACGTTGAGCTTTGTCGAGGGGTGCGAAGGTGTTTGTCAAATGTAAACCTGGAAGGTGATTTGTTGCACGAAGTGGCAGTTGTAGTTGTTCTGGTTAAGTTTAGCAGAGGGAGATGCCGTCGTTTCCTCCTTGGCTCTGACGTTTGATGTCGATAAGGGTACCGATAAGGTCGCAGAGTAATTCAGGTCAGTGGAGGTTAGTTCCTTTCCCTCACTCCGAAGCTTGGCCAAGTAGTCGGTTGAATACAGGAAGTGTGAATATACTCCCGTCGGTTAGGATGAGGATGGTGTTCGTACTTGGGCTGGGGTGAAGGGTAGTTGACTACAAGTAGTAGGTAGGTTAGGTAGCCGTCATGGAAGAGCACCTGCTTTTTAGTTCATGACGGTATATCGCAACATACCTTGAAATGTATATATATCCTTATCTACAAGTACCGTACCTACAAATGCTGCAAGTAGCAATGCCAGCTTGTACAATCTGCTTGCTCTTGACATGCTTCTCCACGTTTGACTGCAGCCACGACTCATTCTGTCGCCTCTCCACGAATCGTTGAGCCCACGAGGTCGGTGGCGATCTTTCTCCCCCATCCGATGCCACCGTTAGGCCTCACCTCACATGGTCATGCTATAGGTCAGCATAAGAAGGTCAGGAGAGGGTGTGGCTAATATGGCAATTCTCGAGGAAACAATACTCAAAAAGATTGAACTGAGGAGCTCGTAGAAGAAACTTCCTCGGATTCACCGGAGATTGGACTGTAATACCAGCTGTCCCTATTGAGAAATCGAAGTCACCTCAGCGCTCGAAAAATTTGAGAACAGCAGAGGCCCCTCTCATCCACCACATCCAGAAAGGTGGCATCACAGTAAAGCTGGGCAAAAATATTAATTACCCCAAGCTTTGAAGGTATTTTTGCTAATTCAACAAAATTTCATGTACGGAGGACAAAAATGTGTTTGAATTTCGGCAACGTCTAAAAGATTTATGAATTTTTCAAGGACACACGCTTTTTGAAATGCTGTAAGAGAACCCCTGTACTTTTTTCCCATTATAAATAATCTTGCTCCCAAGTCGCTCATTCCTCCATATAAATATACACACCGCCAGCCAGCCAACCGGGAAGTTCAACTTAACAGTTTCTTCTCGGGGAAGAACTGGTTGGCGTAATATTGCATAACGCCGCGCTAAGTAACCCGGAAAAATACATCAAGAGAATCGTTTCATCGTTAATACAAATGTTTTGGTTTGGTCGAGAAATCACCATCTCTCCATCTCAAACTCCTTCTCTTGCGCCGCCACCGTTTCGGGGTCGGCCTTACGAGCGTGAGCGAGCATATCGATGCTCTCGTTACTCTCATTGCTCTCGTCGTCATCGTCTATCTCACCACTCACATCCCCTTCTTGGGAATCTTCATCGATCACCATTCTGTTTTCGTCCATCTGCTCTTGGTTGTCTGGTACTCTGCCCAAAGTTGGGTTCACCGAATCTGCCATCACTCGGCCTGTTAAGTGCGTAACATCAATGTCTGGGTAAGACGACTCGGAACCCATACTTCCGTCACAAGAGCTGGACGAAGAGGCGTAGTATCCAGTTGGTGGAGGCAATTGTGAGGGCATCAATTCTTTGCTGCATGCAGAGAGAATTTCTGTCCTCACATGGAGTCCATTCAGGACTCGACCTGGGCTTTGGTGCGGTGGCGACTCAGCGCTCAAAAAGCCAAATTTCTGAGTGACGATTTCTTCATCTGAAGGCCGGAAAGAGTCCAACCTCTCCTCTGAAATCTTGTGGGGAAATTTAGGAGTACTCGCCTTTAAGCGAGGCGCCAGGTTTCGCTTGTTTTGCACTCCAGTGCTGACATTTCTTCGCCGGGTAGTAACAGTCATGGCAAAGTGATCCGCGGGCTTGGTACCGCCCAAGCCGGAAGCTGGAAAGTCCTGCATATGGGGCTGTGGTGAGAATCTAGATGGCAAAGAATCCACAAAGTGCAGGTCCATACTTTCTGGTGATTGAGGGGATTTGGGTTGGGCCCCTTCGTTGTTTTGGCTTTCCGAAGCCCAAGGATGCTCTTTGAAGGGTCTAAAAGGCAAATGAGACCCAGAAGGTGTACGGGAGAGACAAACGTGGGATGAGAACCCTACAACGTCTGTTGTACGGGTACTAAAGCCATCGTTGCCAACCTTGGTATCATGAAGTGGTGTCGAAATGCCTCCACGATCGCCAGACAGGTCAGTGCAAAAATCTGCTCCGCTGTAGAATACAATGGGCCCATCTGCACGGCTTCTCTTGCTGCTTGACGAGCTACCAGTCTCACATTTTTGGCTTCGAAAATGGGGTTGCCATTCCGTCCAATTCCTTCTGGGCGAGGACGAGTCACTGGAACCATTTAGTGACGACGAAGCGTCTGACTTGGGATGAGAAAAAAGGGGTTTGTAGTAGAGCGGATCCGGCTTCTTGTGGTGAGATGCTGCTGAGACTGGCCGTTTAGCAGTTGACGCAAATTGCCCTTGGGTTGCTGTTTTCTTCCGGTACTTTGTGTTCGGCTCGCCCGAATCATCTCTGGATTGTCCACCAGGGCCATCACTATCACTGCTTAAGTGAGTCCCCTCCGTCCCTCCGCGCCACCGGATTCTTTGACCGTCTGGATGCAACTCGAGTTTGTCGCTGAATTTCGCAACCGCAGAACGAGTGAAATCATGGGTAATGTTGATATGGTGCAGCTGAGCCATCCCGTAAAGAACATTTAGGTAAATCCATCCTTCAGATGCATCTGTTTGCGCATCAGCATCCGAGCTCAGTTGCGGAGTCGATAATCCAGTGTGTAAATGTTTGATATGAGCGATGTTGTCAGACGGAACCTGAGCACGATCGGGGTCAAGATCCAAGGGTTGTGTAGGTCTTTGATTGTCCTTGTGGGTGTCCTCGCTGCCCTTTTCGTCGGAACCCGACTCGTTGGGTGTCATACTTTCGCTGTCTGAATCGCGTCCCTTAATAACAGCTTCACGAATGCCCTCTTGGGGTCGTGATATCTCTTGTTGCTGCAGTGCTTGCACATGACCGCCGACAGTCCCAGTCACTTTTCCAGTAAAGAGTCCTTCAAGACGGCGAACGATCAATTTCATCCTCTCTGTAACTGACAATTGAGTGAGATCTCTCGGGAGGTTGAGGAGATCTTCGACTGGATCATCGTTTGGCGAGGTTGGTGTGATAGTGGAAACAGGCCGGAGAGTACTTTCCCCTGTTGTTGCAGGTGACGCTCTCATGAGCATGTTCGATTCATGGAAGCTTGTAGGATCGGACGGCGAAGGAACTGGGGGCGAACATGAGGACGGCTGCGTGATATTCGGCGTCGAAACTGGCCTAGAGTCTGGCGAGCTGGTTTGCTTGAGTTCCGAATCGCTTTCCGAATCACCATCCATACTGGCGACGAACATACGGAGAGCCTCTTCCAAGGCCCTCCTTTGTTTTGGACGCATAGGCCGATGAATTTTCAACTCGAATGCCCTGTCTTTGTCCAGGTCGGGGTTGTATGGAGACTCGTATTTCCGGAGTTTTTCGCGTAGTCTCCTGTTCTTGATTGTCAAGTCGTCGATCACACTTCTGTTCAATTCCGAGATTTCACTGCCGCTGGCGGAAAAAAGGGCGTTGGACGCAATGCGGGGAGAATTCATGTATTGTGGTCTGCTGCCGTTGGTGCCATTGGCATAGCCAGTATTACGAAGGAGATACGGAGGTTCATCTGGCACATATATCAATCAGTAAGCTATAAGCATTACAGGCGCCTAGGCATACCGTCACCAACTGTGGAATGAATGCCATTTTCAGGCCGCTCATTCGAGTGGTCGAACCACCTATCAACTGCTCTTCTCACGGAAACACCTGCATTATTACTACCTCTTTTATCTTCTCTGTTAAGGGAACGAAGTTCGCCCGTGGAAGCACTTGTGTCGTTGCTGCCACTGGAATCTCCTCTATCAAGAGATGGGACCTGGTGAGATGCGAGGCGAGTAGCTTTGCGGTCTGGTCTGAACATTGATAGGTTGTTTCTACGGGTGGTGTTCAGGTTCAATCGTGAGGGGTGTGGACCCGACGGAGTACTGCCTTTCTCTATTGTTGGGGGTGGTGCCATCCGCATGTTTTCATGGTGTTTGTGTGAGTGACTCCACCACTAAAGGCCAATTCAGTTCAAGGATTGGTGGGAGCAAGCAAGGTTGTAGTAACAAAGAGTCCGGTGCATGTATCGGGTGGTGGGGTTGTTCTCGAGGAGGAGAAGTGGTCAAGATGGGTGCCCTGGGGAGTAGTAGATAGACGTTGGAGGGGGTATCAATGTACGAGGAGCGGAAACGACAACGCTGTCCCACGGAGTAAAGGGGGATCGAATAGAGGAGGAGGATAGACGTGATTGTAGGAGTTGAGGTTAGGTTTGCATTGTTTGGCGGAGCGTGTCTTCGAATCGAGAGATGGAGAGAGCGACAGAGGGGGCTGTCAGGGGAAAGAGGTGGTGATGGGAGTGGAAAGCAGAGAGAGCAGTGGCGCGGGTCTAGTAACTATAGCTGGAGGTAGCTGGAGGTGACTGCTGCTGCGACGAAAGGGCAGAGGCAGAGAGAGGGAACTGGAAGCGCAAGATCGCGGGTCTGACTTGCAGTGACAGGAATCGGTAATCGAAGGCCCAGGTGCTCCTGCTGTCGTGCTTACTGTCTGAGGTGGTTTGGTTTCTGGCTACCAAGTACGTACGGTAGCGGTAGCGTGGAGACATATCGCCCATATCCATCGCCCATCAGGCGGGACCCGGGGGGGTCGCGCAATTCAGTGTGGATTACCATGAAGGACGTTGGAAAGTGAAGCTTTTCGCACCAGATGTTCGATCTGGAAAGAATGTGAGTGTCATCCAGATCGAACCAATGAACGCACCCCTCGAAATGAGAAAAGTGGATACCTATCCAAGGAGCTTTTGTGGGACCCGATTCCCTCCACTTAGCTTGATCGCCAGCACGTTTTGCTTGGGCTGGGTCGTGGCGCCATAAGTAAAAGCAGCACTCACTCACTGTCAGTATTCCAAGACCTTACTACCTATACCTACCTAGTGGCCTACCTGCCTGATAATTGAAGTTGATTGTTTCAAATATATAGGACAATAAGCTAGGTAGGCAGCTTCGAACACTACAAACTTTGAAATTGGTGTATATAAATGTGCATATCCAAAAAAAAATTGTCGTCACTTTGTAGTCCCGCAGTAGACTAGACAAATGGTTTGACCACACAACGATAGAATAAACTGACCATATTGAATACTTCCAAATGAATAAATTCCGACTGATTTTAGGGGAAGGAACAGGAAAAGTATTATGCAATCCACAGGCACAACATGTCGAATTCTCTATGAGATGCTGGGTTGGCTCGCGGTGGACAAGAAAGGTGGCAGTATATAGGTGCCTGCCTCCCTGCCTCCCTGCCTCGTTCTTCCGACTTTGTGGCATGATTGAAGTTTACTTCTTCAGTAATTGTTTAGGACAATTTACTTGAGTGCCCCTGGGAAGTTGCAACAATGAGGGCTAGGTCAGCTCTAGCGGTAACATACAACTGTTGTGAAGCAACTCCGGGGCACACCTCCGGTACTGGTATTTATCAACGACACACAGCGAGAAGACCCAGCCATCCCGAGACCAAGGCCTTCATAGGTTCAAGACAGTCCCACGCGGAATCGATGTCAGATACGGATTGGAACTCATTCACCCAGAAATTTAGCTGAACGAGGATGAAAGATTATTGAGCTCCGCTGTCCTACAGAAAGCATATTGGAAGAAGCCAAATTTCTATACCTGCTTTTGTAACAGAAAAGATGTGTGCAGCTAGCCTGCTGCTAAAAGATATTACAGCCCCCGCCATAGTTGTCAAAATCCGGGGATCTCTTCCTACTATGATTGCTCTTCTGCCTCGGCCGCACTGCAGCAGGGAAGATAGTAACAATATTCCAGGTTTGCAGCCCCGAGATGCAGCAAACAACACAAAAAGCAAGCAGCCCCGCTTTAAAACGGAAGGCAGAGGTTATGCAACAGCAGCTAGATGTGATCTCAGCTTTCTCCATACAGCTAATGACGCCTTGAGGATGCCGTGCCAAATCCATATTTTCAGAGGAAAGCATCCCCCCTTGTTGTGGGTTCCACGACATGCTCAACATGTACAATGTATGATAGGAATACGGCGCCGAAACCAATTGTTTCTGCGGCAGTGACAACTGGTAGCACCCGGGTTCGAGCATTATTGAGAACTCTTTTCTCGGATTCGCAAAATCCCATCAGGTTGAAATGGTAGTAGGATGGATGATAAAATACGAAATTGCATGCTAGGAGCACGACTATTACTGTTATGAAGGTGCCCCTGATAGACTCAACCAGAGCTCAACAACAAAATAGATACTTCTCACCCCATCGTGCCAAAAAGAGAATGATTCTCAGGAAGAAGGTCTTGGCGTCTCTTTCACGAATAGTCGGTTATGGCTAATTGTCCCTCGTCGACTGCTGTTGACTCGGCAGGATGAGGTGACAGACGATATCCACGTGTTCAAGGCGGCTGTGGAAGAATTCTGCAGGGGAAGGTATTAATAAATGGGAGTCGGTTGAGGGGGGATGGAGCTTACCTTACCTTACCTGTCCTTAAGGAGGATCTCCTTACTTACCATAGGTACAGCCCTGCCCTGCTCCCAAATTTCGTTGCACGTCGCGATTTGAAAGATCTCGATCTGGCTATATTCCAGCTAGGAGGGAGGTGGAAGGATGTTTACCCCTGGCCCGTCAGGCTTCGCGTCGCCAACTCTGAGAGTTCATGATGGGCCGATGGTCCAAGATTCCGGCTACGGACTAGGGGCACTTGGCTACTCTAACCTTATGCCTGTCATGGCTGATGAACGGCTCCCAAGGGCGGATCTAAAGACCACAACGACGAATTTCGAGTCAGGGAAAGTAAAGAAATCGGGGAGGCATCGCGATGTGAATTCGAGGCCGGAGCGGCCACTGTTCAAAATTGACCTCACCTCCGGGCTGCACCGACCGGGAGGATTCACCAAATAGGTGCCTTACCCGTGACCCGACATATGAGGCCTCAATTTGAGAGTCTGGGGTCGCCGGGTTTCAACGGTTCAAGGCGTGGGTGGGGTAAATCTTTCTCCGCCGATTGAGCTTCATAAATCTCAAGACCACACTCGGGCTTCTTTCTCTAAACACCCTCCTCTCTTTCAATTGTTCTACCTAACTTCTTGTGCAGTGCACTCTCATTACCACACTACAAAATGTCTTCTGCTGCTCTTTGCTTTCGGACTGCGCGGGCGTATTCCCGGAAGAGCTACAAGGTAGGCTACCTAGGTACCAAAACGGAGAAAATGAAGCTATCCCGCTGCGTTCCCTTCGAGTAGTAGTGTTGACGATTCTTTAGCAATCGACTCTCTTAGCTCGTACCTTTGCCTCGACATCACGGCGTCATGAAATCAACAAAGTTCTTCCTTCGGCCGCTGAAGCTCTGAGGGACATGAAGTCTAACTCCACGCTCTTATGCGGGGGCTTTGGTCTTTGCGGAGTTCCAGACACTCTCATCGACGAGGTCTTGAAGAAGAAAGATATCATAGGCATTACTGCTGTGTCAAATAATGCCGGTACTGAGTTAGTGCATATAATTTATTTGTCCTTCATTTGGTAGGCAGACTTTAACAAACTCAGTGAGTCCGGGCTGGGGAAGCTCCTCAAGACGAAGCAAATCAAGAAGATGATTGCCAGTTATATCGGAGAAAACAAGACTTTTGAGAAGATGTACCTCACGGGAGAAATCGAATTGGAATTAACCCCGCAGGGAACTCTTGCCGAACGATGCGCGTCCGGAGGGAAAGGCATACCTGCGTTCTACACCCCGGCGGCTTTTGGGACAGTAGTCCAGACCGGAGAACTTCCTCTTAAAAACAACGCTGATGGTACCCCAAATGAATATTCATACCCCAAAGACGTCAAAGTCTTCGACGGGAAACCATATCTATTGGAGGAAAGTATCAAGGGCGATTACGCCTTTGTCAAGGCATGGAAAGCAGACAAGCTCGGAAACTGTCAGTTCCGCCTTGCTGCTAACAACTTCAACGGCGCAATGGGCCGAAATGCCAAAATGACCATCGTAGAAGCTGAGGAAATTGTGGAACCTGGCGGAATCGCTCCTGAAGCTGTGCACCTACCTGGTATCTACGTCAAGCGCGTTATTCAGTCAACCACAGCCAAGAATATTGAGAAATTCACATTTGCCAAAGATCCAAACGACCCTGCAGCAAAGGCGGCGTTGGGAAGTGGTGAAACGGCGGCAAGGAGGGAGCGAATTGTCAAGAGAGCGGCCAAAGAGTTCAAGAATGGCATGTATGCCAATCTGGGCATCGGAATGCCTATGCTAGCTCCTTCATTTGTGGGACCAGAAGTCGAAGTTCAGCTGCAATCCGAAAATGGAATTCTTGGTCTCGGTCCTTACCCAGTAAAAGGGAAAGAGGATGCTGATCTCATCAATGCTGGAAAGGAAACCGTCACTCTGAACCCTGGTGCCGCTGTCTTTGGCAGCGAAGAAAGTTTTGGTATGATCAGAAGCGGTCGTATTGACCTTACAATTCTCGGGGCAATGCAGGTTAGTGCAAATGGTGACTTGGCCAACTGGATGTTGCCTGGAAAGATAAAGGGGTTTGGAGGTGCTATGGATCTTGTCAGCAATCCTAGCAAGACGAAGGTTGTTGTTACCATGGAGCATACCGATAAGAAAGGCAACGCCAAAATAATGAAGCAGTGTGCTTTCCCATTGACTGGAAAAGCTTGTGTGTCAATGATTATAACCGAATTGGTAAGTTAAATATCTAAATCCATTCCCTGATACTCTGACTCTAATATCGATGTAGGGTGTGTTTGAGGTTGACTTTGCTACCGGGTTGACACTGACTGAAATCGCGGATGGAGTAACGGTGGAAGAGATCAAGAGCAAGACAGAAGCTCCATTCAAAGTAGCCGAGGACCTGAAACCCATGTTGTAGATATTAGCAAATTATTTTTTTTCCCTCTGAAGCATCTGGCGTTGTGTGGCATTGGGTTTGGAGTTTGGATCCACACAAGGAAGCAGGTGTTTATGTTATATTCAAGGCACGGTACGATAAATACAAAACTATCTCCAACTTGGAATCGACTTGTGATGTCGTGGTTGTTCATCGTGCAATGGATTGCGGAGAGGGGGGAGTGACAACAACAAATTCTGCTACCTAGGCACAAAAGAAATGACTTCGGTTCCGGTCCAATCTGCATAAACCCTAATTATCGGCCTATCTGGCTCATTTTCTAAGGACATTTAGAGATCATTGTTCGAATGATGTATGGCAATAGCTTAAATTGTTCTAGCTTTCAAGTATCCGCGAGGCTAGATGACGCCTAGCTGTCACTTAGTACGGGTACTCTTGAAAATCAAATCAAACCGGTCTCACTCAAAGAGACCCAACTAACCCAAATCTCAAGCCTGTTCCCCTCCTCTTGTCAAAATAACACACCTAACATCCACCTCGCCCTTGCTATCACCCTTCCCAGCCGCAGCATCACCCAGCAAACTCCTCCCCCTCCCCCTCTCAACTCCTAAATCTTCCTTCGCCCGCCCAGCCAACCATCGCAAATCACTCCTCCACTCCGGCGCTTCCAAAAATCCCAGTACACCCTCAAATCTCCGTCCAAACTCCACAACCATACACACCTCCTTCAACCCTCTCATGCCCGCTAGAACACCCAACAGTCCATTGTCAGAGAGCTCATTGAAGATCCGGAGATCTAGCGCGAGACTGGTGATCTGATGGCGATTTGGGGACGTGGAGAGATGGTAGAGAACGTTGTTTGCGAATGAGGAGGACAGAACGCCAGGGTGGAGAGAGGATATGTAGAGAGTTGTGTTAGGGAAGGAGATGGGGATGTTTGTGTGGGGGGCGCAGAAGAAGGAGGGTCCTAGGAGGAGGTGTGTGTAATTGTGTTGCTTGAGGGTGTGATGGCGGGATTCGGAACACAGGGATAAGAGGGGTGGTGGTGGGGTGTTGGATATATATCTATCGATGGAGGGGGAGAAGCAGATTTTCAGAATTCGGGTTGTGGATGAGAGGGCGGGTGTGGGATTTTGAGGGATGTTGTTTATTTTGCTATAAATTGCGAGACGCAGTTCAGTTGGGAGATTGGGGAAAAGGTGGAAATGTTGGAGGGGTTGTATAGGTGAGAGTGCCATTTTGGTGTGAGGTGTGTTTTGTGGTGAAGTCTCTCTTCAGGAAAATTGTGCTGAAACTGGGAGGGTAACAAGAAGCAGGATAGTGATATAGATAAGAGATTCCTATGACGGTGCATGAGATAAATGCATGTTTTTCATTGACCCAATGGCGAAGGAGGAGGAATCGCGGGGTAGTTTAGTTCCGCAAACGGGTTTCCCTTCCTCGTCCAATCGAAGTAAAGGAATGTTGACGATGTTTCGTAGAACATGAATCGGTTTTATGTGGCGCTCGTAAGTGTATCTTGATGAAGGCATCTTCCTTGAAAAATTCGATTGCTTGGATTGTACAGTACTTGGGCCAGCTCTAGACTTTCCACTCTTCCACACAGCCTCCCACATCAAGCTGATAATAGTACATGAGAGAATGAGGACTTAAAATGGCAGGCAAAACTCTTTGGTATTCGTGCGACCAACTCCCGTACACACATAAAGTCATCAGAGTAGAGTAGAAATACAGTAGACTGCTCAGATCTTCATGTCATTAAATTGGCAAACCGCCGTATTCACACCCTATCCCGTACAAACTATTTTACATGATGGCGCCAAAGAGTGGAAAAAATATAAAGACAACAGGTGAAGATGAGATCGCAATTGCTCAAGAAGCAACTATGCCTCGACGAAGCTCTTGACGTTCTCCAACCACCTCATATACTCCTTTTGCTCCTTCATGTCAATGTAATCTGGTACAAAGATGGCAAGGGCGGTGTTGATTCCTCTTTCATCCAAATATCTCTCCATCAATACTTGAAGATCCTCATCAAGGTTGCCGAAGGGTGGTCCAGAATAGAGATCTTGTCGTCCGTGGATCTTTTCGGGTGTTTTGGCATATGCGAATGAGGAGTCGGCATAAAAGTAAACGCTGTCGATAACGTGCATTCCATCCTGGACGACGCTCTCAACGTTGAGCGCACCCTTTCCTGGCTTCTCGATGATGATGTTCAATCGTGCTGGGTATGACCGGTCTCCATCCTCTCCGTTGCCCTCTCCATCGGCAGCGCCTTCTTCGGATCGCTCATTTGATTGGCCATCCTCCTCATCGTTCATAGCTGGGTCTTCATAATCGTTCTCGTTGTCGAGCGCATTGATGTCGGCGATGGAAAAGGTGATTTGGATCCTGAGATTTTGTTAATGGTTGCTCTTTCGAAAGGGGGATCGAGCTCTTACTTCTCATCACCAAACTGTCTTGTAAGAACAACATCTTCTTGGCCCGGGGTATCAATGACCTCGAATGGGCCATTCTCAAGATAGTCCTTTACACTGGTTGGGACACCCTCTTGAAGCTTCATCTCCTTCTCCATCTGCAACTCGGAGTCGAGCTTCAGAATTAATTCCTCATCGCCCTCGGCAGCCTTAGCTCTTCGCAGTGCCGAGCTTGTGAATGTGGCAACGGCTTGGGTACTTGCTGGCTTCCATGCTGCTTGTAATAGGGGGCTTCGGGATGTTGATTGTCTGATTGCTGCAGCGGACAATCGGGATACTGTTCTAGGGGCAGAGCGTGCGAATGATCTGAGAGAAAACATGATGATTGGGAGATGTGGTGGTGATGTGGGAGGAGAAAGCGGTGGATGGGAATGGGTTGGTTGATGGTTTTGATGGAATTGGAAAGACTTCGAACTTCAGTTCGCGACTTTTTTCTTTGCGTGAGGCTCGCGCTCGCTAGCGTCATTTGACGAGGCTGACCTCCAGGAACAGACCCCTGCTTTGCATAAACTTGTGCCATGCAATATATAATGCAGCAGAATTATTTCATACTTGTAGATCTGAGTGCAGCATTAACCGCTCTCGAAATAGTGTACGGGACCAATTAGGGAAGTTATTTTATTTATTTTGAACTCCGTATAAACTGGGAAGGAAAAAGGGTGCCGAGAAGAGAGTAGTATTAGTAGAGTATCCCGTTTTCATTGCATATTGAGGTATCAAAATAAAACACTTGCTTGCAGGCCTTTTTGACAGACAAAACCCTCCCATTTTCTCGAGTTTTACGCCAGCCCTTACGATGCATCCCAAAACGCCAGCCAATCTTTGCCAACTCATTTACTCATGACTCTCCTTTGGGGGGAAACTTGGTCGGTTGTATTAAGCCACCGCTTGATATTCGAACCCATTTCAAGGTAGAGAGATATGACCAATCCCCTTCCCACCTGTCGAGGAAAATAACATTATCGACATCCGTAAGATCTGGCATATCTTTCGTAAAGTTAGTCGAGCAGTATCGAGCAATACACAATATAGATGCTTTGCACATACAGAATCCACTCTCGTACTCCTTCTCGTCCGCCGCAATCTTGATTCGGAGAAGGTCTTCTCGGGTACTCGCTGGTCTGCCGGCGCGACGTTCCTTTTTCAAATTGCTAAATTCCTCATCATGTTGGTGAACAAAACTATCCGGCATTAGAATAGGTGTGGGGTGGACTCGCGTTGAGGGACCTCACGTTGCGATGCAAATCTGAATGGCGTCGAGCTCCAATGGCTTTCCTTCATTCGCTCGAATTGTTTCTTGAAAGTATTTTGCTCGAACGACTAGCAAATATTAGCTTCCTACTCACCAGGAATATACCCTTTTGCTCTCACCTAAAGGTTTGTCGTTCTTCTTTCTGGCTGATGCGACTCGAAGCAATTTATCATCTCGATTTTGCGCCCGGCGTAATCGTTGTGAGTCGCGCGAGTTCTCGTGCAGTGCGGTGATATTGCCCTTCTTCTTCGCAATCTTCTTGCGGGTCTTCTCCAAACTTTTGGGCATCGTCGGTTATGTGGGAGGGTTGACTTGATGTCGAGAATGGTGGATTGCGAATGAGGGGGGCTCTCGGATTTTTCGTTATCGAAATCTTTATCGCAGTGACGTTTGAGGCGACCAATGAGCCTGCCTGTCGGTTGCTGGGTAAGACCGGCGCGTCTGGCTGGGAAAGTCGCGTTTTGGGCTAGCTAGCACAACCTCATATCAACCTCCACCTGCAACGACTAACTACCGCAGAACGACGACCTGGAATGACACCCATAGCCCCTTCTCTCTCCGACCTACTAATTACCGACCAAGCTTCTTCGTCTTATTCCTCACCAGAATTGTATCGCCACCGGAAATTGTTCAGGCTAGCTGGCATGTTGAAATAATTACATCTCTGTTAAGTGCTAGCTATCGTCTGCGCCTGCTCGCCTGCGTAACCTACACGCCTTTTTGGTCCCAAAAACAGTGTCACAATGGGAATAAATGGTCAAAACTCTGGGTTACATATAGCCAGCCAATTTATACTGATGTTTCCCAGGACTCCTTCCCCTTCTCAAATCCATCCAAAAGCCATGCAGTCTCAAAAAGTTCGAGGGAAAGACCCTCGGGGTAGACGCATATGGCTGGCTACACCGTGGGACCGTGGGCTGTGCTATGGAACTGGCCAAGGGGCAACCGACGAGAAAGTTAGTGAAGAAGGATCGGACTAAGTTATCAATGTGCTGACTCTGTCGATATAGATTTGTCGATTTCGCCATGCACCGAGTACGAATGCTCCAACACTTTGGAGTGATCCCCTATCTGATATTTGATGGCGACTACCTCCCAAGCAAAGCGGCAACAGAAGCAGATAGGTCGAAGCGAAGAGAAGATAGCAAGAGAGCGGGCTTCGAATTGATGAACGCGGGGAAGCCATCACAAGCATATCTCGAATTCCAGAAAGCAATTGATGTGACGCCAGAGATGGCTCGGCAATTGATCGACGAACTCAAGGCAAACAAAGTACAATACATTGTGGCTCCATACGAGGCTGACGCTCAGATGGTCTACTTAGAAAGGAAGGGCGTCATTCACGGGATCCTCTCAGAAGATTCTGATCTTCTGGTCTTTGGCGCCAAATGTCTTTTGACAAAGTTGGACCAGTATGGAAACTGCATTGAGATTAACAAGGCAGACTTCTGTGCTTGCAAAGAGATAACTCTGACTGGTTGGTCTGATAAAGAGTTCCGACAAATGGCTATCTTAAGTGGGTGCGACTACCTTGCCAGTATAAGCAATATGGGTCTCAAGACAGCCTACCGGATGATGCGAAAACACCGAACGGTGGAAAAGGTCTTACGCATGCTGCAATTTGATGGTAAATTTCACGTGCCCAAAGGCTACCAGGAGGCTTTTTATAAAGCTGAACTCACTTTTCTCCACCAAAGAGTCTTCTGCCCAACTGCACAAGCTCTCGTCCTCCATACTGAACCTGATCAACCTCTCGACGAGAGCAAAATGGAGTTCATCGGTGCATACGTCGAACCACAGATTGCTCTTGGGGTCTCAACAGGTCACCTCAATCCCATGACCAAACTACCTATTGTTGTCAACAGTGGTTGGGTGAAGCCGAAGTTGAGTACAATGGTAAAGTCAACCCCAATCACCTCTCGAACTCAGCATCAATTGTCGTTATCGTCAATGTCAACAGGCAACGTCAAGAAGGACAAGTGCAAGGACAAACCTATCCATGCATTCTTTCCTAGGCGCATCCCCTTGGGGGAGCTTGATCCAAACTCTGTCACCCTACCTCCAAACATGCGAGACGCTTTTGTCCAAAGCTATGGCACTTTGTCAGCTGCTCCTCTCCAGAGAGTATACCTCAATCGCCCGACCTCGTTGCCTGTTCCTCAATCTGCCCCGGCACGACTACTGAATAGCCAACGACTTGCCGTTCATACGCCAACACCTCAAGAGACTCGACCTCCAAAGCGAACTCGGCTCTGTGCAGATATTGAGAGCGGTGGATCACCCAGCAAGAAAGTTGACCTGTCTCGCAGTCGATTCTTTGCTCCTCAGGCGAGTCCAACTCTAGGACGATCTGCCAAAGATAGGCTTGCAAGGTCACGAAAGGCTAACGCCGATATCTTCTCTGACGAGTCAATTGAAGAAGCCATGCTTAGTCTTCCAGATGCTGATGGCTTCAAATCAGACCTCGATGCAGCTAAAAAACTCGACATCTTCCAGGCAGGGAATGCCGTCCGCGACAGCAAATCACACGGCGAGAATATCCAATCACAGGGTTCTGTACCTGATCTTACAGCCTCTGATTCCTTCACGAGCTCAGCAGAAGCACCATCAACTCCATCTGACATTGATACTTCTATCCAAACCATCAACGAAAAGTTCGCTTTTACATCCACTCCACAGTATACGCCAAAGCCAGCGACCAGTGTTCGGTCAGCAGCTCTACCTTCTTCATCCAGAACCTCAAAGATCCCTCTCGCAATTAAACCTACTATTAACAAGCGACCTACACCTCTACAGCGTATTGGCGCCTCTGCGGCAAATCGATCCAAGTTGCTCCCTATGACGCCGCCCGACACACCTCTACATACAACCAAGAATAATAACCTGCGCCGCAGCTCTCTTCTTGCAAGAGGCCGTATTCCATTCCCAGAAGTTGTTGAAGATGCTGCCAAGCTAGCAGCCACTCCCTGCCTCCCAACACCAGACAAGAGAGAGACTACTACCCTTGTACAACAAAATGGCAGCGAAGATATGATCATTCATGATAGCGAGGAGGAGGAATTTTTATCACCAACCCACGGCCGCTGTGATGAGATCCTTTCAACTGCCCGTCTCAACTTCAACAGATTTGTGTACAACAATAACAATTAAACTATTGGAAGGGATAGATGAATTACTAGTGTGAGTAAAAACAAAAGTGTTTGCATGGAAAACTTTTCTGTTATCAAAAATCGGTGAAGTCTCATAATGTTTCGTGGGGGTTTTTTCAGCGGCAGGGGACGAAAAAATGATATCAATGGCATGGAGTGGCAATGGAGTTATCATATGGATGCATAGTCAATTTTGACTTGGTGGTGTTTGGAGTTTGAGGATGATACACACACATGCATGGTTGACGGATTACACAACACATGGAAGACTCTTTACTCTTCCTTTCTTGGGGAGAACAGAGCAGGCGTGGGGGATACATTTTGTCGTTGTTGGTTTTGCAACTTTCTTTGGCTTTTCGCTCCAGAGACCTTTTGATTTTTATGTCTTAAAGGGTGGAACTTTTAATGTTTGCCACAACCTGTGGTAGGGTGTTTTGGAGCATGAAGCTGGGGTTTGATGAAGGGATCCTGAAAATTAGTCTGTCTGTCAAAAATGCCAGCCAGTGAATTTAATATTGATAGCAAGGAAATTTTTACTCAATTTTTTTTTTGACTAAATTATCAATTATGTGGCTGGGAGATGGAAACCTTGGGTTTATCCAAAGCGACGGCTTAATTCACCCCTAGAGTTTCATTGATAACACTACTGGGTAGCAACAGGGAGCGAAAAGTAAGTAGAGGAGAGTAGTCTCTACTTGTTCAATTCTTTGGCCTTGTTATTCATTTCAGAACTCAAGAAGTAAGTTCTGCGTTGTTTGATCAGACCAAACGCAAGTAGAACAATCAGTTCCCAACAAAAAAAAAAGTATTAGGAAGAAATTGAAACACTGTCCAATAGCAGTTGGCAGAAATTATTAAAGCATAATAATGATGCATCATAGTTCTTTCCTTGGGTCTTCTCGCGAGGCATCCCATCTCCTTGGAATTTCAATTGTGAGATACTTCAAATTAGTAACTCATTTTAGCCTCCAAAAAGCTATATTTGCCTTAAAGAAAGGTCATTTGATAGAATAGTTCGTAGGTCGCATATAGACTGCTTGACGGCTTACCTGTACGCTCTCATTTTTAAGCCCCAATTGTTGGTTGAATATTTGAGAGATGATCACTGGTGCACTGGTCAGTGGATTCCTCAATTTTTAGCAGCTTATCGCAAACTCTTTTTCGCTGGCTCTCCTTAGTTTACTTGGATTTATCGGTCTTTATCTTGATTTATTGCCTATTGATAGTTACCCTCAGTTCTGAGTTTAGTCACCAACTCTATTTTTTAGTTCCCAATGTTTGTTTTGGCCTACTCGTAGATTACTAGTGGATCACTTATTGCTTGCTTGTGGTTTATTTGTGAATTACTCCCAGATTACTCGCACCACGCCTTTGACCCCTAAACTCAAAAGGGGTGGCAAAAAGCATGCCACTCCAGGGGAAAAAAACTACTAAAGAACATCTATCATCTACTAAGCTTAAATATTTTCCAAGTAGTGGTCGCGATTATTGATTTTCTATTACTCTAACCATTGTGGCCAGGTTACTTCTCGACTTTCAACAAACCTGGCATAACTCTCCCCATGCCGTATTTGTGTAGTTCTGATTAAATTAATCATGAAAGTTCCATCACTGGCTGCAATAGAAATCGGTATGTTTTATATAATGTAACTCGGAGGCAATGAACCGAGAAAGGATGTTCAAACCTCTTTTTGTGAACCAGACATAAGACTCTGTTCTGGAAGCTGCTTTTAACTTCTCTTATTGGATTCTAATACCAACGGGAAGAAGAACAGAGTGGAAGTTTTGACCAGTCACCTTACTATCCACCTACCCATACAATCACCAGTCCGTTGAAAACTCTAGAGCAGACTCTTGTAGAGGAATCATATATATCCCAGGAAGTAAGATGGTACTTGCCTACAAACCCTGGAAGTTCTACTGTTTTTGGATAATCCAAGCATTTGTCTTAACGAATAAGAACAATTTTCACTCAAAAATTAAGATAGTGTGAACTCAATGATTCCACGGAGACAGAACAACGGGTAAGGTAGGTAGGTAGGTATGATCTTAGTTATTATTGCCTTTTATGTACCCCAAGATATCCATCTGGCCTGAAATAAGTAGAGTGCTTGGGAATTTATGTCGCTTTTCTGGTGAGACGATAGCGAACTCAAAAAAATTTGATACATCAGCTAGACAAATCTGAACAGAATATCTCACCTAGGCGTGGACCAGTAACCCAAAAATAGCTCTACTTTCCTATGAGACATTTCTACAAGATAAATACAAATAGCTTAAGGTATCACCATGGTGTGAAGAGCTTGAAGCTTTCAAAGTTCTATCTTGATAATATCTTAATCAATCAGTGATCGGCATCTGGAATTCCATGGAAGATCCAGATGTATATAGAGGAAGTTTCCATCCATTTATAAAATTATCTGGAATTTATCCAGGATGGAGCCACCTTCTATAGATATATCCATAGATATCCAGTAATGCAAGTGATTTCAGGACGTAAAAACAACAATCTAGGCGCTAATCTAGTCACGTGTCGACTAATTATAGTAAATCTCTAACAGAAGTAAACTCTACTACATCCACTACTATAGCTCGTCTTATTCCTATAGATCTTTAGCTTGGACTTATTTAAACAAGCTGTACGTAGTAGATTTCTATAAAAAAAAAGTGTGACTCTACTATATGCCTAAAAGGTAAGATCCTTGCTACCTATATAATGAAAAATGTCATTTTAGGCGAGGTTTTAGGTTTAACTAGGTGAATTTACTAAAAAAATCTTAATAAAGGTCTTTTTAAGGGTTTTCATATAGCTAAATTCACTAATTTTATTATGTACTCTAGATAATGGTTTCCACTCTAAATTCTTCCAGAAATATCCCTTCTATTTTAGACCCTCTCTGGATGCTTCCAGAGAGGTACCATCCAGGGAAAGTTCTATGGAAGGTGCTTCCAGATGCCGATCACTGATCTTAATTGTATCGCGCCAGAACGAAAAATTATCGAAGGCAGACACAGGGCTTCCGGGCGAGTTCCAAGAGTGGTACTTTTTGTGTTATTTGCGTCAAGTATGGGTCCACCGCGAGCTAGTTCAGCTCCCCAAAGTCTTAAGAAATCATCATATAATCACATACTAATCATCATAGTATTCCAGCCGCCGGAACATTGTTCATAATCTCATTTTCTATTCGAGACTCTAGCGCTAATCAGTCTCAAACTGCTAATCCTGACCAAAGCCAGTGAGCATCAACTATCAACATCTATCTCGCCTGTATGTCTTAACGCGAATGCATGGATTCCTGATAATCATCAGGGCAAGAAAATGAAAGGATCTCGATACGCCCAGGCAGTCCGTCCCACCCTTAACCACAAATATCCGTCCCTCATTTCAATTCATTCTCGCAAGCCACCAGCAGTCTGACCAAATTAATAAAAGCCAAACCCCGACCCAAAGAAAATAGACAAATTTCATAGTTCAGCAAAACGAGGAGGAAAGAGAAAGGAATGGAAAATCAACGCCGTTTATGATGCAATAATCCCCAACAAAATTCTGACAAGATGAGGGAATGGTTGCACTGTAATGGAGAACCAACCTTTAAAAGGGGAAATGAATTCAAGGCATCCCAAAGTTGAAATTGCCGCTGGTTTTACATGAGAGATCAAAAGCCCGCACCATCCCTGGAAGAAGTAAGGCATGTCAACGGCTTGACAGCACATGACATATTTTAAAGTCTGGTTGTGAGATGTGGATATCGAATCAAGATGAAAATACTTGATCAGAAGTCGATAGACCATTCCCATCCACCGTTTGCAAGGTTGTCTGCTGTGTCTGCGAGCAATATGCTTCGGCGCTTAGAGCAATACGAGGTCTTGTCCATGATTTCGACCTTGAGCTTAGGTTCTGATAGCTCTGCCACATTCTTCTCAAACATTTCAGACAAGGCCTCGACGGCCATTTCTAGATCCTTTTGGTTGTCTTCGAACATTTCAGTCATGTTATTGCGAGCGAGGTAAAAGGCGAATGCATATGTCCACTTCAAAGTCTGGCGACATTCTTGTAGTGCGTGTGAAGCAGCGTTGAGATATTGCACTTCGATCCAGGACATTCCTGACGCAGATTGTAATTGAACCATTTTCTTCTCGGTCTTGATGAAGATATCCTTGTCGAGTTTGGCGGATTGTTCGTGGTTCGCGTAGCGATTGTAGTAATGGAGATATCGCTCAAGAGAGACGCGAGATTTTGTTTGTGCATCGCGAGCATCCGAACCACTCTTCTCCTCGAATCTATTACAGTTATACCAACTTGTGCCATGTTCTGACCACAATCCCATACACATCCAGCAGAACTCGTGCTTGCACTTTCTGCAGGTCATGTGATTACAACCCCCATTCTTCTCGATGGTCGAGTTGCACTTTGGGCACTCTTTTGTATTTGCTGAAATCCAATTTGCTGTTTCCGAGTCGTCTGCGCATTTCTTGAGCCATCTCTTCACCAGTTCACAGGGAGCAGGCTGATGATCTGCCAAGATACACCCGAAACAGAATCGGTAATCACAGCCACAGGCGACAGTCGGTACCACTTTATCCAGATCCTTTTTCTTGATACCACACTCAATAGCATTCTTGCAGTCGGGCGCTGGGCACCATTTCAAATGTTCCTTGTCTTCAACATAAGTTCTAGTGAGCAGCTCGTGGTATCGTTGCTGTAGATCGGCCGTGACTAAGAGGTCCAGAGATTTGGCATCGATTATTCTCTTGCAGCCGTCTGCGGGGCACTGTATTCGGGCTGCTTCTCCTTCTTCTTTGATCTTCTGGATTAAGTATTGGTTGTAACAGTCCACACAAAAGCGATGGCCACACTTCATTGCAAAAGACTTCAGTCCGGGCTCGTCCTCACAGCAAATATCACACATAAAGCCTGGTATAACTTCAAGTTTGGGCGGGCCAGTTGAACTTGGCCCCAGCCCCGCGGCCTCGAGGACTCTGTTTGGTCGATCCATATAATCCTCGATCAAGCGCTCCTTGTTCCATCGAAAGTGCCGGAGTAAAATCGCGGCGTCCTCCTTCCGAATGTCTAGGATCATGTTTACTTCGTCGATGAGGTCATCTTGTTGGAGTTGGATGTCTTCGGGTTTATAGACCTTGAAGTTGATTTCGAAGGACTTCTTCTTCTTCTGTGTATCGTCCTTCTGCGAGAAATCCAACTCTGGGTCAGATTCATCTATGCCGAATTCTGCAGATCCCAAAGGGTAGTTAGTACGAGAGGTTCAATAGCACAAACGAGGGCTGAGGCCTGGATCGCCATCATAACTTACCAGCTACGGAGCCATCATCCTCGCTCTCCTCGAGCTTGTCGTCGTCACTGGACATGCCCGACATGAAATCGTCTTCTGAAGACATCGGAGTTGCGGTTGTTAGTGGCGTGGGGGGTCCTTCCTTCTGGGCTGAAGAGGCGATCCTCTTGCTCGATCTTTGGGCGGTATTTACAAGAGACCCTGCACTCTCCGCCGCCTTTCGCTTTCTAGATTGAGAAGAAATGTTGTCGACTTGAGAGGGTGCTTGAACTCGTCAGAAAGAGACGAGATTCCAGGCACATCAGGCTGGGGGTGTGGTGCAGTTTGGCCTCGCGCGATTCAGGAGCCAGCGAGTCAAGAGAGTACGTGATGGAGTTGTTTGAGGTGGTGAGAAGGTGCGGGTGGTGGTAGAGAAAAGGGGGAAAGAAGCAGGTTTCTGTTGGCGGAGTATGGAAGTAGGTTATGAGTGTAGAGTCAAGAGGGCGTGAGAAGCACGGCAGGTGGTGGTTCGTCTCAGTCAGCTCTAATCCCTAATCAGGAGCCGATAACGGGCACGTGAAATTGAAGATCTACGTCTACGACAAGAGTAGGCTGGGGCTGGACACCATTAGGCAACTTGCATTGAGAGTGGCAAGGTTCGATGGGTACCTAAGTATGCGCGATGATATTAGCGTGGCTAGAAATCTATTTGTTCATTCACTCGCCTATCGAGTTCCATCCCCTTACATATGTAGCAGTACAGGATTTACTGCAATTCAAGCATATTGATTATCTCTCAAGTAGCTAGAATAGACTAGGCTTTAATTGCCCCAATTGCAGTACTTGAGTAGTGTTCATTCAGTGGAACCTTGAAATAATGACACAAGTCTAAAAGTGTGAATTACTGTTGATTTTGGTTTCGTCAACTAGTCACCTCAGGAGTTGGTGTGAATTCTGGAAAATACATGAAATATATGGAATACCTAGATGAAGACAATAAAGTAACTCAGGGCAGCCTTCATTCTAATATAGTCAAAACCAATCCAGAAAACAAGGGATCTCAAGCGGCAGGTTTCGTACTAAATAGCTCCCAAATAACGATTCAACCTTGTCATCAAGAGACACCCCTTTCTCCTATCAACAGTAAAGCATTTGGGCTGCCAACCCTCATCTACTCCCTTGTCAATACTGCCCTGATGTTGTGTATTTTCCCCATGTGTGGATGTGAATGTTGCTCTTTCTGGTTCGCTTCTCTGGTCTTACCGAACATTTAGCGACCCTTGAGTGGTGCCTCACTGCCTTTGGCAAGAACCTTGGCTGCCCGATCACCACCACTTCCTGCGACAAGAGCAGACAGAACAAAACAGAACCATACCAACCTATCCAGCATTGAGCCATCTGCCACGAGAAGGGAATACTCTCCAATCTCAATGTGTCTTCCCACACCACGCACCACATCCTCTCGCGACTAGCAACTAGCAACACAACACGAGGTACCGCTCCGAACCCTCGCAAACCTCACCGAACGGCGAAGATAACCGACCGATTGAACTGGGCCACGCGCTGAGACTCGTCCTCCACCAACAGAGTGCTACGCACAACGACGATAGTGACAACATTAGCAAGAATAGAGGAAGGACCAAGAGCCGGACCTGCTTGGACTGGAGAGAGAAAGACGACGAGGGGGTTTGCCCCGCGGATTCGTGGAGTCGTTTTGCTACAGCAGCACTACCGGTATACAGACAGCCTCCCATCCACGGCATCATTAACATCGCCGTCGCCGAGGGATCATGGCAGACTACCAGCAAGGTCGGCCCAATGGCGTCCGGCCCAACGAGTACGGCTCTGGCAATAATCATCGAGATGCCGCTTTCTCAAATATCTTTGGCTCTGCGCCGCCTGGACGATCCCAAACGATGAATTCGTCCATCGCCCCGCCAGCTATGAATGGGCGCACACAAACGATGGGCTCACAAGAATATGGTGGCATACCACGGCAGCCTCCTCCGCGGCCGCTCCCACAAGGAGGCTATCAAACATCTCCCCCGGGTGGTATGCAACAAAATGGAGGAAGTATGTCCATGTCGAATGGATACCCTCCAAGACCGCAACAGCCCGGTCAGGTTCCATCCCAACCTCAACCCCAATATTTACCACAGCAGATTCGCCCAGATCGCAGACCTTATCCTTCACCACAGCGGCTTGACCCACGAGGTCCTCCCACTCAGCAGCAGCAGTACCCACCCCGAGCCCCTCTTCAACAGCACCGGTACCAAACCGCGCCAGCTTTGAACTCTGACCCCTATCGATCTCAATCTATGGCCAGTATCAACCGACCACAGATGTACCAACCACCCCCAAGTAACTTCAACCAAACCCCTGCAAACGCTTTCAGACAAGCACCGTATCAGGGACAGGCCTCGAGAACGACGGCACAAGGGCGAATAGTACCCGAGAGACATGATGAACGGGCAATGTCAATGACAAGCTATACACCGGATCGTGACCAGCATCAGACAATGAGTGGCCGGGTTATACCGAATAGGCGAACTTCCGGCGGACAGGATGCTCAAGGCTATCCCATCCCGGGGCCCAGGAGTCCTGCTACGCAAACACGTACAACCAGTATCGCTTCCTCGACGACAATGGGAGATATGAGCCGTTCAATGTCCATGGCATCAACAATTACACCCTCGGAACGAACCGATTCGCTTATGCACCGCCCTTCAGTAGCAAAGTCTGTCAGCAGTGGTAACGGTGGCAGACAGAAATCTCCACTCGTCTATCCCGCACTATTATCAAGGGTAGCAGAATGCTTTAGGGAAAAGGTCGCGGTAGGAGACCGGACTAAGAATGACCTCACATACAAAAATGCATTTAGCGGTGCTGATGCTGTCGATGTTATTTCGTATATAATCAAGACCACGGACCGTAATCTCGCACTCTTACTGGGGAGAGCATTGGATGCCCAAAAGTTCTTCCACGATGTTACTTACGATCACCGACTGCGTGATTCAGCTACGGAAATGTACCAATTCCGAGAGACTATGATGGACGAACCACATGAAGCCCCGGAAGTCAATGGAGTATTTGTTCTTTTGACCGAATGTTACTCGCCCACATGTACAAGGGATCAGCTATGCTATTCTATTGCATGCCCGCGAAGACTTGAGCAACAGTCGAGGTTAAACTTGAAGCCGCAACCCGGTTTGAGACGTGAGAAGTCCGAAGCAAGTCTACATGATGTGGACGAACCTGATGAACAGAAGCTTTGGATCAATACCGTCTCGCAAGAAATTGCCGATAGTATTGATGAGCGGGAAAAGAAGCGTCAGGAAGTCATTTCTGAAATAATGTACACGGAAAGGGATTTCGTGAAGGACTTGGAATACTTGAGAGACTTCTGGATTCTCCCATTGAAATCTTCAAATGCAGCCGCCCCATCTCCTATCCCGGAGTCGAGGAAAGAGAGGACCGTCAAAACAATATTCTCCAACATTATAGACATGCCAAGCATTCACGGAGTGAGCTCAAGGTTTGCAGAATCTCTCACAGAGCGACAGAAGAAGCACCCAGTTGTCAAATCCGTCGGTGATATTTTCTTGGAATACGTACCTCAATTCGAACCTTTCATCGTATACGGATCAAACCAATTGGCCGGAAAATTTGAGTTCGAAAACGAACGGTCGTTGAATCCATTTTTTGCCAAATTTGTGGACGAGACTGAACGCAGGAAGGAGTCGCGAAAATTGGAGCTCAATGGTTATCTTACGAAGCCCACCACTCGTCTTGCTCGTTATCCGCTTTTGCTCGAGAACGTGCTGAAATACACGGAAGCCGGGAATCCTGATAAAGATGACATTCCCGTCGCGATGAAAATGATCAAAGATCTTCTCTCAAGGGTAAATGCCGAGTCCGGCAAAGCAGAGAATCGTTTCAATCTTAAACGATTGCACGAGCAGCTCCGGTTCAGACCCAATGAACGCGTGGATCTGAAGCTTACAGACGAGAAGCGTGAATTGATTTACAAAGGCACACTCAAAAAGTCCCCAACAGATCCTTCGGATATACAAGCATACCTTTTTGATCATGCAATGCTTCTAGTCCGTGTGAAAACAGTTGGAAAGAAGGAAGAGGTCAAGGTTTATCGTCGTCCCATTCCATTGGAATTACTTTCGATCAAAGAGATGGATGAGGTGATGCCAAAGGCCGGTGTGGTCAAGCGGCCTTCATCTAGCTTGATCCCTGGTGCAAAGATGACGACGAGCGACAGTGCTAAGAAAGAAGGATTTCCAATAACCTTCAAGCATATCGGCAAAGGTGGCTACGAATTGACCCTCTACGCAAACACGGCAGGTTCTCGCAATAAGTGGATGGAATATATTGGCGACCAACAGGCCATACTTCGGAAACGTGGCGACTTCTACAACCGATCGATCCTGTCGAGTGCTTTCTTCTCCTCCAATAATAGAGTCAACTGTGTTGCACCATTTGGTAATTCCTACTTATTCAAACTTCCGATAGCATGCTAATTTTTCGCAGATGGTGGCCGTAAATTGATATACGGAACTGACTCAGGAATCTTCGTTTCTGATCGCAGGGCAAAAGACCAAGCGGCTAAACCCATAAGGGTTCTTGAAGCGACTTCAGTAACTCAAATTGATGTCCTAGAAGAATACCAATTACTATTGGTGTTGTCACAGAAGTCGTTGCTGTCATATCCATTATCTGCCTTGAATCCCAACGAACCGGCCCTGTCAAAGAGACCGAAGAAAATCCAAAGTCATTGTAATTTCTTCAGAACCGGAATTTGTCTTGGCCGTCACCTGGTCTGCTGCGTCAAATCGTCGGCCCTATCAACTACCATTAAAGTCTTCGAACCCAACGATGCGATGTCGAAAGGAAAAAAGCAAAAAGGTTTCAAAATGTTCAACAGTGGACAGGATGAGCTGAAGGCTTTCAAAGAATTCTACATCCCCACCGAATCCTCATCCATCCATTTCCTCAAGTCCAAACTTTGTGTGGCCTGCGCCAGAGGATTTGAAGTCGTATCCTTGGAGACTTTAGAAACGCAATCTTTGCTCGACCAGGCCGATACCTCATTGGACTTTGTTGCCCGAAAAGAAAATGTTAGGCCGATCCATATCGAACGACTCAACGGAGAGTTTCTTCTCAATTATTCGGAGTTTTCGTTCTTTGTCAATCGAAATGGTTGGCGTGCGAGACCGGATTGGAGGATTGATTGGGAGGGGCATCCTCAGAGTTTTGCTCTCTCGTATCCGTGGATATTAGCATTTGAACAGAACTTTATTGAGATTCGGAACATCGATACAAATGCCGTCCACATTGTACCGCACAAGAATATCCGTATGCTCCATACCAGCACACGAGAGGCATGTTAAATATATCCATGACCCTTTTGCTATACTAACACTGAATAGATTATTTATGCTTATGAGGATGAACGTGGTGAAGATGTTGTGGCTGCCATTGATTTCTGGCCACAAGGACGGCGACCAGAACCTCAACCAGCTCTTCCACAATTGGAGAATCATCCCCACCACCACCAACAGCACCCACAAACATCGTCGCGACACTAGCGACACTTGTACACAATTGGTAGCGGTAATACTTTTATATCACGTCTGTAGGATTGACATAGCATATATTCCGGGCACGTCTTCCGGTGTTTCTCCTATTGGGCTGTGTATGGGCACGCCCTCTATTTGTGTATGCATATATGCCTACGACTCGTGCGACATACTAATAATGGAATGGACCTTGTTTCTTTCACGAGAAAGGTGGAATGAAATGACCTTTTGATGGATTTGTTTGAATTGATAATTGTGATTGCCTGTGGGGGTTGACGGCCCGTTTTTGGAACTCTTAATGGCACACTCAGCGATCGGCGTCTTGAAGGTTCTTTCTCCGTCTTCATCTTATTTTCTTGGTTGATCGGGCAACACCATTTTCTGTACATTGCCTTTGTAGTACGAATTAGAACGTTGTATCTCGAGGTTCTGCTCTCAATATTTTGAGATCTCCTTCGACTATTATGGTTTTCTTCCTCTTCGAGTTTCCATTTCTAAAGCAGGGTGTACGCAATCTAGTCGTAAAGGTACGACTCTTAGATTGTCTGAATAACCAGAGAATACGGTTGCCGATTCTCATCTTATTCACACCATTCTGGATTCATTACTGGCGAGCGGTTCGAGTAGCACTGCTACCTCGGGCGGAAACTAGGGCTAGATTACCCTACACTCTACCCTTTTTTTATTTTTTAAATCGCGACTGGTGTGACTTAGACAGATCATCCGAAATCCATCTTTTAGTATTTGGGGATTGTTAGGTTTATATCAAATCGATGTTTATTCGAAATTTGTTTTTATTTTGTTAATTTATCTTCTGTTAACTTTCGAGAGAGCTTGCATCATCTCATTTATTCGAACCATATTTTTAGCACAGATCTAAGCCCATCACACTGCACAACTTCCAATTCCACCTCGTGGCAGCAATTAAGTCATCCACGTTTAGCACACCTACCTCAATTTCCTTCAAGATTTTCCACACGTTGGTGCGAAATGAGACAGGCCAAGCTGGAAGATCCCAGTATCGAGAGACTAATCCTCGCTCTTTCGCATTCTTGATTTGATTTTTGAGGATGTCCTGTTGTGACGAGGAAATTTTGTTGAACCAGGTGGTGCCGATAGCGACGGAGAGGGAGCTGCTTGCGTAATATGAGTTTTGGGATGTGTATTCGGGACTGGAGGAGAGGCTTGTGAGGGGGGCGTCGAAGAAAATATCTCGATGTGGATTGGTGGTGTTAGATATGATGGAGGAGAAGAGTGTGTTTCCGGTCCCGACGACTGTAATAGGACCTGGTACGAGAGTACTGCCGTTATAATGTGTCAACCATCCCTTTTCACGGAAAGGCTGTAGTTGTGAAGAAACGACGGAGAACAAAGCTTCGCCCTCGGTCTTGAAGTCTAAAAGAAGGACAAGTGTTGTGCTTGGGCTGACGTCGAAGACTCCTTGTGGTGCAGTGGAATTTGTGATCGAACTTGGGCCATTTTGATTCGATAATATGGAGAAGAGAGGGTCGAGGTAAAGGCTTCTTAATGTTCTTCCACTTCGAAGCTTCTTCGATGAATGGCCGACTAAGAGGACAGAGTTGGGTGTGAGGAAAATATCGGCTTCTACACTGGAACAGCCAGCTGAGAGAGCGTCAAAGAGGGGTATTCTACGCCAGTAGTCGTTGTGTGAATGGCACATGACTGGTGTGATTTCTCGGGTGAAATCTTCTGCCCAGAATGGAGGGGGAGGGGTTGTTGTTGATGGCTCGGTCCATGATGAAATTATCTTTTGAAGGCCATTTGATGGAGCTGTTGGTGGGGAAAGACGGTTTATCAATGCGACGAGTATGGAATACCATATTCTATGGGGGTTACGTTCAGCATGTGCAAAAGAATAAGTTGGAGTGGGAATGGGAATGGGAAAGACAAACCCAACTCCGACGACGCTTATTGTTACTAGAACAATTAAGACGATGGCAAGCCTTCTCAAGTGAACCTTGCGGTTGTTGGTCATTTTCCCCCAACACGAACACCAGCGAGGAGATCTTGAATATGATGTTGGTGTCGGCAATTTCTGGGCGAAATCCCGATTCGAACCTTGTGAACTTTCTTCGTCATTTGGAAGGAGCGATGGTTTTCGCTCATCCCTTCCGAGAACCGATTTGAGAATCCTGGGCACCATATTGAAAAAAACTGTAAGTTGACGGAATACAATAACGAAAGCGTGGTTTCAAAGGGAGAGGAACGAAAAGAATAGTAGAAAGTACAAGCCCTTCGCGCAGTGTTATTTGTCACGTCAGAAGAGAATGAAGTCATACTTTCCTTTTTGATCTAACTGGTGGTTAGATCAGAGTAGCCTACGCTTACTGTTTGTCGTAAATAACACAAAAATAGAGCTGGTAAAGCCTCAACTAGGGGGCTTGTACGACCCAAGCGCAATTGTGAAACAAGCTTTTGATTGGTCCAACTCGGCGGCGCGGAGATATGTACGTGAAATAAGGAACATATTACAACGTCCACTGAGGCTGACAAACATGGGATCAAGCTAGCAACTCAAATGAGAACTAGACTGAAACCGATTTGTTATCGGGGTTGTTACCTAGTTTTAGCTCGTACGGTGTCTGGTGTTGGTGGACGTGCACGCTCATTTACTTGGCTGATGCGCCATTCTCCAAACGTCATCTTTTACGACATCGCAGTTAGTCTCTTCGTGCATTAGTGAGATTTTGTGAGATATCGATTCAGCAGAATGATTTTGGATTTTTGACGGGCATTTTCAAAATTCAACTAGGAGAAGGGGGAACTGGCCATTAAATAAGCGAGGAGGATTATATGGGGCATCAGGATGAGGCACTGCCTTCGGTGCTTCTTTCTTCGAGCGCGATTTTTTGAAGCTCAGCCCTACAGCCAGTTAGCACACTTCCGCGCCCCCGATAAGAAATACAGTACGGAGTCACACAAACTTTTTGGTCCCGAGAGTCTCCCTAATTCTATAGTTTGATTACGGAAATATAAGAAGAGGGAGAACTACTTCTAGATTGTAGATAGTCTGAGATCAAGTAAATAATTCCTTTTCTATGAGCCTGTTTCTGGCACCCTAAATAAGTATTAAGGTGGGATGATTATAGAAGCAGATTTCTCAATGTCGCTTAATTTCTTTCATAACCAACCTTTAATTCTTAATCCTCTCTGTTCACTCGACCTTTGGTGACCTGTCCCCAACGGGTGAAGGTGGGGATTTCCTAATGATTAGGCGAGGGAGGTGATATTATGGCGAAAAAGTGTACAAATGCGCATAAAACTTAACATATTGAAAGCTGTGGTGATGTAACCTCATTGTCTCCACTCTGCCTCTGCATGGCAAGGGAAAGCGTCCTATATTGGTCTCGCCTATAGGTTCGGTCAAGCTCTTTGATAACGGCAGTGTGAGCATAAACTAATCAACTGCTTAGTAGCACTCAGAGTAGTTTGACTAAAGTAGAGAAGAGTAGTTACTTACAATTCTTAGAGTGGTATTCAGAATAGTAAACACGTATTGCATAGTAAACTGAATATCTCACTAATTTAAAGCCAAAGAGTGGAAGGAATGAAGCAATAACTGGATTTTTATTTAACTACGAGAGGTGGCCCTAAGTTACCCTGGTTCCATTAATGTCACTTTGCGGCACACCTCGTCCCTAAGGGGGCATAACAGCTGTGGCTTTGCACGTGCTAACGGTAATTAGAATATCATAACACTGGGGAATTAACTTGCTTTTTAAAAACAAAATTTGTGCTTTGCGTAAATTTCGAGGACCCTGCTGAGGGCCAGTAACGCTACGCATCCGGTTATTGGCAGAAAGAATTTAAATGCGTTGCAAAGAGAACCAAGTCCGCTGAGAAGCCCCTGTTTTCTTCTTCAATTTCTACAGTAGTAGGCAATTCAACTAGCACATTCCAAAATTGTAGAAGTTTTATGATCACTACTCGAGTTCAAAGCCCGGGGGGAAGGTGAATGCGCTTTTGGACTATTAAGAGCTTGAGATAAAGGGTATTTAGTTGCTACACGAAAAAAGTATTTGATGTTGTAATAATTTCGTAACTACTGAAGAGACGCGTCGATGCTCGAAGATTCCCTTTTCCCTAACTTCATTCGCTTGATTGTGGAGGAAATTTATGTAAATTCAGACGAATGTCTTCCATGGAAACCATGGGTGCAGAGGAGTGTAGGTACGATATAGAAAAATACACAGTAGTGGCTTTAGTCATCATTATGCTTCATTAAACCAATTCGTGTCTCCTTTTTTGGTTCGTAGGACCCGCTAACACAAGAGTTGCGAAAGGTAAAAGAAATGATCAATGCTCGTCGCATGCTACCTTACCCGACTGCTATAGTTCTTTTAGGATAATACTAAGTATTTATAGTACTTCGCGTAACTAGGAAAAACTTGAGCATATGTGGCGTAAGGACTGGGTATCGTATTTGGGCCAGGAATTCTCACCGTTATCCTCACTCTCAATCCCATATGATAATAGCATTTCCAGTTCCCAGGATATCTTGGATATGCAGATGTCGAATTCAATGACCAAATGGTAAGCATGTCGTATTCAAGTTTATTGATTTGAGTGGCGAAAGGAAAACTTGTCGCTGGCGCTTGATCTCGCGCGCCATCCACAAAACCCCAAAACTCAGACTTCCATTTGTGGGAGTTTTGTTTCACTCAAGGATTTTTGGAAGATAAGGGCAAGCTTCAAGCAGCTGGTGCGACATGCGTTTGTACCGCCCAGTACGTAAAAGGTTGATGCACCAAAAAGTCTTACGTGAAGGCTTTGTGAGTTATGATGGGGAAGGTGGTGAAGGCGCCAGGTTTCGCTGATTTTGAAGCCAGCCCACCACTAGGCTCAAAATTTCCTAGACATCTTGTCCAACAAGACTTGGGAGAACAAGAAAGTGAATTTTTTCCTTTCTTGAAGACCTTTTCGTCTCGTTTTATGTTAAAATGCCTGGCAAATTTAAAAAGGGTTTGTTCGTGATGACCAGATGACATTAACATAGAAGTGCGCATCAGAATTTTTAATCACCAGAGCTACTGTTACATTTTCGATAGTTACAAGTCCCTGAGAGAGTGGCTGGGGGTTGGTGTGTGACTTATGCTTTTGCTCAAATCACAAACAAAGCATTTTATCTCAACCCAGAACCTTTTCAGCGGCGGTGACTTTTCATGCAGTAAGCCTTCATCCTCAATTATGGGCATTAACAGAAACATACCATTGAATCCAGTATTGTCAGGTTCGACATGGACTGCAGTAACTTTTCCGTCCTCGACTTCCAGAACAAAGCGTTTAGCTCTCTCACCTCCAAAAATGGCTGTTCCGTCCCACGCGAGATCAAGTGCCTTAGTGAACTTGACTGTTGGGTCTCCAAGAAAGCGGACCTATATAATACCTCGGTCAGCATAAAAGATTTGACTTGACGGCGAAAGAAAGGAAGACAACTCACGCCCGAGCTGCCAGTTGGGTCAAGGGTCTTTGCCCATGCTTTCGTTCTATGAGGAATTAGACAAGCACGAATTCGGTCGACGGTAAATGGAAAGCTTACACGAAAGGATCGTTCACAGCAAGGACGAAGACGTTCTTGAAATCCTTGAGAGATTTGTGATTGATGTAACCGGGGATCATCGATTCGCTGCATGCAGGACCTAGATGCGAGATCAGACGAAGCTATGGGAGATGGCAAAAGAATTATTACTGAAAGCGGCAGGGACACCCAGAATGAGAGATTTGCCCTTCTTGACTTCGCTGCTCAAGTCGACCTTGTTGCCCGGTGATGATTCAACCAGACCTTCAACTTTCGGGATGGCATCTCCAACTTTAATAAAAGCACGTGCAGAGCTGTGGAAAAGTCTTGCGGGTCGAGCTGCACCAAGTGCCAGTCTGCGGAGAGCTGTTGTGGATGCCATTTTGTTGTTCGTCGAGAAAGAGGAGGGTTCGGGGTTCGAGTGCAGACGGGAGGTGAGGTGAGATCACCTGACCCTGCCTCTGCCACCCCCGCTTTAAAAGTTTATGATTGGCCAATGCTCATCCGAAAACCGACTCGTAAATTCCCCGCCCTGAGTTCCCGCAAACCAACACATACCTACACACCTAGCCTCGGTCGACTTAACCCAAGGTATATCTTGTTTTCGGCCTGCATCTGGGTTACGACAAGGTCTACGCTTCCAAAAATTAAGCGGCAGTTTCCGATTGGAGCGCATACAATATATTGCCGGGCCGAGCTTCAAATCTTCAGGTTGGGTCGAAATCAACAATTTTCCGGCGCTATTATCACTTATTTGGGGGGAGAAAGATTCTCATGGTAGCCATGGAAGAATTGCGGGGTCCCCAATATCCCCAATATCCCCCCATTTGTCTTCTCAACCCCTGCCACCCCCGCAGTCCAAGCCGGTCAAGTCGAGCTGGTCAAGTGATAGAGATACACTTTTCAAGTGAGTAGCTATAAAACTCATAAAATCCCTTTCAAGTGAAGGCAATGATATCCTCACCCAGATTCCATCCAACTACCTCATCATGCGATTCAGTTTTCAATCCGTCTCTCTCTTTCTCGGAGTAGCTATTGCAGCACCTAGTGCAATAACTCCTTTCTCGACCTTTTCTCAAAACACAATATTTGTCCCTGATGCCAATTACACTGACCCACGCGTACTTTATGCTCGCACAGTTGAGCTGGACGATGGTGTCCTCCTCGCAACCTGGGTAAAACAACTATCGTATAATTAATGAACTGAGCTGATTTTCTTATAGGAAAATTACTCCCCCGAACCACCAAAAGTCTACTTTCCCATCTACAGAAGTGCTGATGGAGGAGCATCATGGAAAGAGATTTCACGTGTTCAGGATACGGTGAACAATTATGGTCTTCGCTATCAACCAGAACTTTATCGCCTTCCCTACAATATTGGACGATTCAAAAAAGGGACCATTCTCTGTGCAGGCAATTCGATTCCAACCGACTTGAGTGTCACTAAGATCGACGTTTACGCAAGTGAAGATAATGGACATAGCTGGAAATTCGTTTCTCATGTCGCAACGGGAGGCGCAGCCATCCCAAACAATGGTGTCCCGGCTATTGTATGCAGATTTTCCTTTCGCAATTTTTTGAAAATCATTGACTAATTTATATTGCAGTGGGAGCCCTTCCTGTTGGCATACGAGGGGAAGATTGTTCTTTATTACTCGGATCAGCGTGATGCTCTCTATGGCCAGAAACTGATTCATACAGTCTCCAAGGATCTTCTCCATTGGGGTCCTGATGTCGAGGATGTTGCATACCCAGTCTACACTGCAAGACCGGGAATGACAACCATCGTTCAATTACCAAACGGGAAATACATGATGACCTACGAGTACGGAGGTGGTCCAACTTCTGGAACTGGATACAGCTTTCCGGTATATTACCGTATTAACGACAGCCCTCTCAACTTCGCCAAGTCGACTGGATACCCAATCATCTCAAGCGATGGCATTCAACCAGTTGGCTCGCCAACTATCACATTTTCGCCTTTTGGTGGGCCAAACGGAACGATCATTGTTAGCTCTGGCACCAATAGCCAGGTCTTTATCAACCGTGCTTTGGGTGATGCGGGTGCTTGGCAGACGGTGGCAACTCCAGAGAATCCAGCATACACTCGTCATGTGAGAGCGTTGAAGAGTAATCCTAAACATCTTTTGGTTATGGGGGCTGGTGTTTTGCCTCCAAGTACTACGAACAAAGTCACGGTTAGCGTGATGGATTTGCCAAAATGAATGGGGTGTTGTAGCATAAATAAACATAATAATATACCTGGCATCACTTAAAGACAACTTAGAACCATGTTAGCCATTGTTAAAGACGTTGATATTCATAAATTGGGTATTTAAATCTCTTAGGCGCTTGAAATATGAGAATTGACAGAACTTTGAAAGAAAATTAGTTATATATCTGCAGTCGTTACTAAAGACCCTTTCAAGATCCACAATTCTTCTATTCAGTCAAACAACTGGCATCTCTTGTCCTTCGCTAGGTTTCCTCACAGGCAACTTATGTGTGTGGTTAAGGGCTTCCAGTCCGTGTGGATCAAACATTTTTTCTACCATCATCGTTAGTCCTTGCCGCGCCTCGAGTATTTCTTTCGCACCATTCCCTTTCCTTCGCAATAGAAACAAAATCTGAACTCCATTGCCATTGCCACGCAAATGGTTATTCTGGCAATTCTGGCCACAAAACCGTTATTGGGAGAAGAAGAAGTAGTTTATGATTTCGGGGTACTTGGTAGGTAGGCATGATACCCGTGACGATTGAGGTGTTATAACAAGGGCAATCAACCGCACTCAAAAACCCCTCCAGACTTCAAGACATTTAAAAATAGCCTTTTCTCCCCAAGAGTGCAAAATAATTACAGCTAGAATTCCACCACCTCGTAGGCTAAAAGCTCATACCCTAACACACGAACCCACAACCTTGCCGATACCTATGGTTGACTTTGCGCTCCCAAATGTCTATGAATGCTGTCTACACGATGAGATGCAACGTAATTGCACTCAGGGCATTGGGTCGCTACTTCAAACCCTGCAGGGGCGCTGCCAAGTATATTCTGTTCATCCGGAAAGTTGTCCATCAGTTTTAATGAGACGATGGCGACGAGGGCGAGGAGGAGCTGCACCAAATCTTTCAAAAGTGACATGATTATGATTGACGTTTTGTTTGGTTGGCGGCTTTTGTGTCTTTTGTAGGTGAGTTTAGAGGTTGGAGAATTAAAATGGATTCAAGGCTGCGGTAACGAGGGAATATTTGAATCTAAAAAGTTAGAATTAAATCTAAAAAGTTAGAAACAGAGCCAACTAGATCTAGAATCGCTTAAGAATATAGACTATAATCGACCCCAAGATAATCATACTTAAGTCAGTCCCTTTACTTTTTAGTTTAGTGATGACTTCACTGGAACGCTGTCCGGCTGGTATAGTACTTAGTGGTTCTGGCGAGATTGCTAGCCGCCTCTTTTTCGTCGATATTTTGGTTTCTTTTCTTAACCCTTTCAAGATACGAACACAGAGATGGGATCAATCCCCAAGTACCTTTGCTATCCTCCGGGATCACTGAGAGCCAATCAACCACGATCTCGCTTCGCTGTCTCAACCCTTCACCCTATAAAGCGATATAGATCCTCCCAATCGGGTACAATATATCTAGGCCCCACAATACGAATCTAATTAAAAATAAGAAAATTTTACTCTTATAGGAACACTAAAAGGCGGCTATTCTGGCACGATGGCTCAGGTCAAATTAGTGTCCTTGAGAGGATCGATGGGCGTATACGATTTCGAGCCGACAAACACCTTTCAACACCTTCGACAATCTTAACAACACATTTCACGGAGTATAACTCAGTACGTCTGGTTTTCTACTCACCCTTCGAGGGGTGAGGATCTTTTGCCGTTTTTTTTGTTAGATGAATTAGCATCTCGTCAATCAAGCGACTCTAGCCCCCCCCCCAAAGTAACTAGTTAGTAGCTAGTTCGGGGGTACCTTGCATGAACCATGTGACATTTTGGTTCAAATTTTGCCCCAAGAGTTCGTCAAGACTTCTAGTAGGGTTCGGCCATTTATGTGATAGATACCTACCCAGTGCCACTGTCAAATTAATTACGGTTTTCATGATATAATACAAACAATCGAGTATAATTATAGGCATCAATCGAGTATACTTACAGGCATCATTCGAGACGATTTAAAGGCATTAAACGGTGGTGTTACTTGATGCTCTTCGTGGCACTTATGCAGAGTAATCCTCGTTCTTATATTTTCGAATGACATACCAAATACTTTCCAGGGTCAGTATTTAAATCAAAACCATCTCAACAAGTAGATACTGCTTCTATCCAGCTACTCGATCTACTTAGCAATAGTGGCTACTAATAAATTTATGGAAAGATTCAACGAATAATGAAAATTTGGCAGAAGATGATCTGTGCAAAGTTACGGAGTCGTGTGGGGGGAAAGGGGGGCGGGTTAATAAAATAGCCTCAATGAATAAATCCGAATCAATTGGTTGCCGTACGACCTTCCTAAATCAAACGGGGCATAATTGAAAATGGTATCGATCGCTCCTGGGTACCAATAAAAAAAACAAATCCAATATTACTTGTCTTGAAACCAAGTCCCTTGTTCCTCATGGTTCAACCCCTCGCGTGTCAAAAAATCAGTGGCATGTGAAAGTCAGTTGGGATCCCCGAAAAGTGACCCCACAGCAATACACACCACCACCTCAGACTCCACCTCGCGAACATTGCTCTCACCGACTACCACGAAATATCCTCTCCTCTTCTTCCTCATCGCAATGGCAGAAACAGCAATCATACCTCCCGCAACAATGTCAAGCAACACACGAGAAAAAAGTCGACCTCTCCCCGCCGAACTCCTGTACATTCAATACTCCCACGCCCACGAGAAGCAGTACCTCCCCTCGATCCGCGCCCTCATTTCGAAGGATCTGAGCGAGCCGTATAGTATTTACGTGTACCGTTATTTCCTGTATCAATGGGGGGATCTGTGTTTTATGGTATGTTCTTCTCTTTGTCGCAATTTTTCCAGAAGAGAATCATGGTCCCCGAAGTCTCGGGGAATACAGAATTTGGTTGGATACTTTGCCATTCGAACACAGACTAACGTGGAAAAATAGGCACTATCTCCTAATTCCTCCCCCATATCCCCCAAACTCATCGGCGTCATAATCTCCAAACTCGAACCGCACACGCCTCCCTCGCACAGCTCGCCCACCACACTACGCGGCTACATAGCCATGCTAGCAGTCTCCTCCTCCTACCGAAACCACGGCATAGCAACGACCCTCGTGCGAAAAGCGATAGATGCAATGATCGAACGGGGCGCAGACGAGGTGGTCCTGGAGACAGAGGAGACGAATATTCCAGCGATG
The DNA here is from genome assembly GCA_001399465.1 of Hymenoscyphus scutula. Classification (NCBI taxonomy): domain Eukaryota; kingdom Fungi; phylum Ascomycota; class Leotiomycetes; order Helotiales; family Helotiaceae; genus Hymenoscyphus; species Hymenoscyphus scutula. The sequence continues at coordinate 102,534 of LKTO01000013.1, read as the reverse complement.
AAACTGTATGAACGGTTGGGTTTCCTGAGGAGTAAGAAGTTGCATCGGTATTATTTAAATGGGAATAGTGCATATAGACTGGTGCTGCATTTGAAGGGGGTGGGGGAGATGGTGGGGGAGATGATGGGGGCGAATGAGTTGCAGGAGGAGGCGGGGATGCTATGATTTTGTGCCTGTTGCATTGCGTGGGACTGCATTGGGTGGTGTCGAGGGCATTGCATGGGATACATGGGCATTTTTCTGGCATTGTATTGGCATACTTGGGTCGCATACTGGGTCCATTGAATATACCCTACGAGTTCATGAGTTCTGGAATTGGGAACACTGTGTCGGTTTGTTCAGCTAGATTTGGGAACAAATCCCAATTGTTAGGACAAGAGCTGGTCAAGAGAAGACATTGTGTGGGATTAGGATCATTTGGAACTAAGTTCTTTTATTCCAACTTTCTTTACACACTGATTATGGATTCTACTTGGCAAGTAAGGTAGATATAATTGCATTGTATTGTACGCCCAATGGTCAGTGCCCCGCGCTTGTTACATTAATCCTTAAATCCCAGTAAGTGTTTACGCCTGTCTATTACATGCCAACATCTGGCTTTCTGACCACTCCCAGCAAATTGTATGGCAAAATGTGCAGATGGGCAAATGGGTATCAAATCAAAACAAGCAACTATTCGTAGTCCATGGGTTCGTAGTGCTCCTTCTTCTTGAAGAAAAAGTTGCTTATCTTTGCGTTCTTTCCCTCCTTAGCCAGCTGTGTTTTGCTCTTCAAAAAGTCACGAGAATCGAAAAGCGAGGCCTTGATGTTGTATTCGTTATTAGAGTTGAGTCTTAGGTGAGTGTAGGCATCTAATAAATTATCAGTACAATACCAGCTAACGAGGATCTATAGAACACATACCGCATTTGTAGTAGATGGGTTTTGATTTGATCTCAACAAGACCTAGGCTCTTCATTTTTTGGACAACCCGGTTCACATCTTCCGTGTCGGAAAAATCTTTCGTATAGATGCACATTAAACGTTCCTTTTCAGGATCTCCGTCGTTGGGAGCGACTTTGGCGGCGATTCCGAGGTCGTTGTTGATTGTGTTGCGAGCTACCACTGACCAAACATCATTGACTTCCTGAGGAGTACAGAAGAGCATCCACTATGATTCAAAGTTAGCCGGAATTCTCATGGGAAGATGGACGATATCAGAATGAGAAATACCTTTCCCGACGTGCAGTGGAGGTCAATAGCGGTATCAAGCATCTCCTTCACAATCTTATCCCTCTCAACATTAATTTTCTTGGTGATTGTGCCTTTGGCTTTACCAAAATTATCCTTACTTGTTTCATTTTGCAAAATCTTCAATTTCTCCAACAGCTTGTTACCATGAACAACGAATTTGCTCCATTCGCTATCATCTCCCGGAGGTCCCTCGGCCGCGACGTTTGCACCACTTTCTTCATTGATCCTCTTTTCGACCTTTCGAAATGGGTTGGCAACGTAGATCCATGGCGTTTCTGCGCTCAAAGGTGTTCTAGACGGAGGAAGACGCTCCAAGAACACGTCCGCGGTCTCTTCTAACTGGCGAGCATAAGAAAGGCCTTGATATGGATTGGAGAGTTGGGCTTCTTTCTTGTCCTTCATTGACTTCAAATTGGCCTCTGCGATTTCGTCGAGAGATTGACTTCGGTTCTGCATCCATTCTCGAATGTCGAAACTCTCGACTCGTCTTTCCAACTCTTGCTTGGTTGCTTCGTCGCCTGATGATGTATCCCATGTCAGTCCAGCTCTTGGAATTGGAATTTCAGCGACAGGATTTTACCGTAGAAATCGGATTCATCAGAGATATAGCCCGCGTCCGTGAGGAAGATCTTATTTCCGCGCTCTTTCCTTGCCATGATGAAGTGGTGATACGGTGTGGAAGACAATTCAAATGGTCGATACAGAGACAGTCAAACTACAAGGGTGCTTGTACAGCGAGATAACCGACCATCAAGAAATCGGCTTGAGCTACTGATGAACTTCGATTTTGGCTTGTCAAATTTTGGGAGATTTCGGATTTGACAAGCCGAACTATTCTGATCTAAAAAAACGGAAGATATCAGAGGATTTAGTATGGAATGATGTAAGAGGTTTCGTGGGGAAGTCAAACAAGCAGTGGAAAATACCCATCGCACGGACCCTCTCGTCTCATCTCCCCTCATGATTTGTTTGCTTCTTTCACTTCAACGCCGCAATCAGCAATCATCATGGCTTCTAGTGACCATGCTGCTTACTACAGCAAAAATATCCAACGTTTGTATTCTGATATCCTGCATCTTCCGCCAAGTTGCATCGAGTTTGTGCCTTCAGAAAAATATTCTTCAGGCCATTATTTTGTCGTTGGAGCCTACCATTTACAGGAATCTACTCCCGAGGAGTCGTCGCCCGTGGCTGGCGAGGAGGCGGATGATGACGAGAAACCATCGTCTGCTCCAAGGCCGCAGGAGCGAGATGGTAGTCTAAATCTTTTCAAAATCCAAGACAAGGAATTGTAAGTGGCATGGAATTTTGTTTGCAAGAATGATCTTACCTTTCTTCGTTTCTTCTCTTCATAGCCTAGTGGTCAGTTCTTGCCTAACGATTTGAGTAGGACTCTCGTCGAAAGGCTTCTCTACCCTGCTGGCATCCTGGATCTCCATTTTATACCCAACCACCAAATCTTTGCTGTCGCCTCAAGTACAGGATGCATCTCTTTCTACAAAATCATTCCGACCCCAGCGGGTGAACCCCAAAAGAGCATCAGGCATATGATCACACACCAAGTTTTCCCTCCCAACATCCTCGTTTTGTCAATCACCTGGGTACCCACCACAAAAGAATCACAAATCCCCATGCTAGTAGCAACCCTCAACACCGGTGAAATCCACCTCATCAGCTTCTCAAATTGGGAGTTTGGAGGGTATGAGATTTTGAATGACGAACTACCAGTTCATCGACATGACGCCGAAGCTTGGATCGCGGCCGTTTGTCCATCACTAGAGTTCATTTACTCCGGCGGCGATGACATTCAACTATCCATCACCTCCGCAAACCTCAATTCCCTTGTTGAAAACCAGACAGCAGAAGCAGAATTCACAAATTCCTCAAACGTCCGAGGACACGAGGCGGGGATAACTGCTATCCTCCCTCTCCCATTTGTAGAGAATAGAATGATACTTACAGGGAGTTACGATGACACGATTCGCCTATACACCTTTCTTCCCGGGCGCTCTACTCGTTTACTTGCTGATCTCAAACTTGGGGGTGGTGTTTGGCGGTTGAAGTTTCTAGAGGAGCATTTTCTCGTCAAGGGAGTTGAGGGTCCGCTTAAGTGGGGGATTCTGGCTTCTTGTATGCATGCTGGCGCCAAAATCTTGGAACTGGAATTCGATGGGAATGAGGAGTGGAAGATCACGGAGGTAGCTTCTGTGACGGAGCATAAGAGTATGAATTATGCTAGTGACGTCCAGCCTCTGATATCAACGAGTAGCATTGGGAGTCATGTTGATGGCATGGAAGAGAGACTTGTTGTTAGCACAAGCTTTTATGATAAGTTGCTGGTTGTATGGTCATATGATCCGCGTTCACAACTTTCAAGTCAACCATAGAATAACCGAAGGAGCAGAATTGCAGAAAAGGTATGGTATGCCTATGCAGATTCCTGCCTATAATTTTGTCTATGAATTTTGCTATCCCCAAAGCAATGCCTTCTACACCTCGATATTCAGATCTCCTCCCTCCTAAAATGCCCACAAACCAAAAATAAACGTTGAAAGGGTATCATGTATTCCACATCACGTTCCACCTAGACCGTAAATGTCCTGTTTTCCCCCATGCGTTGTGTGTACAAGCACACATTCTCTGAACCACGATATTCCACCATTCCACTCCCAGACCTGAAAAAAGTCGTTCAGTTCCCCACACTCCATAACTCCACTCCTACAATTTCAAATTTCTGGCCCTCCTCACTTAAAGGCTCGTTACCAAAAGTTGGACATGAGCTACTAATTCCCTTTTCGAAATTATCGTCCAGCCATAGTCCATAATGCCCATCTCCTCCTCCTACACTTAAGAAGCCTGTTTCGCAGAACATCAGATAGTCGTTTACGCCACTGTATGGAAAGGCCTTGAAGCGTAAACGTTCGGGCGTCGAGGCACCAGTTGGGAGATTTGGGGAAGCGAGAGGTGGGGAGAGCATATTCGCATGGGAAAGAGGAGGAGCGGATATTGTAGTTGTACGTTGTGTGTTTGTCGTGTCTGCGGATGGAGGGGGAGGAAGGGTGGAGACGAAAGCTGCAGATGCTGGAGTGAGGATCGAAGCTCGCCAGAGAAAACATTCGCCTGTTCCGAAATAATGAGGGGAGGGATGAGGAGCTTCTGTCAAGTAGGCACCGAACAACTATTCAAAAACAAAAGTCAGCTCCAGTCCTTGTAAAAGGGAAGAAAGCAGTGAACATACCCCTCCATCACCATCCTTAACCACCAAAACAAATCCGTTCCTCAGCCCCCGTAGTTCATCTGCTTTTTTGTATAACGTCCCCAAACTAACCCCATCCTCTTCCAAGCAATATACCAACTTCCACTCCTCGACCAGCTGTAACCTCGCTGGAACCAGTAACCTAATCTCCTCCGCCAACGCTTTACTTAACAACCTCGCACTCTCCGGCGTCCCATCCTTATACCCGGACAAATTCACCGGATACAAAGGCGGGGGTTGAAACGGAGAAGCTGTCCGATACGGGGGCGTATAAACACCATCCACCCCTTCCCCATTCTGATTGATGGCCGGGAAAGTAGGAGAATACGAAGAAGACTGATTCTTGTGCGGAGGGTCGGAGGAGAATCGTCGTAGGAGCCCGCCCACGGCGTGAGAGAGGGGTTGAGGGAAGGTCCAGGAGGAGGACAGGCCACCGTTTCCTGAGGGGGTAGAGGTTCCTGAGGATGACGTCGGAGTTTGGTCGTGTCTGTAACTCATTGTCCCGGCTTCTTGCTTCGACTTTTTGGACACATTCGAGGGGTGATATTGTAAATTTTATTTTCTTGGCATGGAAGGCTGACGGATCTTGTTTCTTATGAGAATATATCAACTTGGTGGTTGGAAGGATAGGTATTTGTTACAAGTGGTGCTGGTATGGTCTGACCTTAATAAGCCTTGCCCCTTGGAGGCGGTTTGGTTTGGGGTAAAGGAAGATATGTGATTGGTTGGATATTTGCAAGGCTGAAGAGTCGGAACTCGGAAATTTGTGCTACGTGCGATTCACCCTGGCCGAGGCTGGCTAGGATGGTAATACTCCCAAACATTAGGTTTGGCACAATTCAAAATATTAACCTAGTGCTTTCCAATAGTGATCTCAATTTGTACCAGTAATTGGCTGGAACAAAGGACCAGACAGGCAGGTACCATCCGATATTTACTGTCGCTTTTATCGAGTTATCCTTCGTGAAACTGGAATGTTTTCAAAGTGCAATTCCATCGAAATAGGACCCGAAAGACTGAATTTTCTGTTCAAGATCATCCCAGACGACAAATATGCCTGAGCCTGTTCAATGCAATTGGCCTCTTCAGTACTTTCTTTGTTCATGATTTTAGGGTATTAAATCCAACACCCAAATCCCTCCGCTTTGAATCTTACTATACTTTGTCTGGGCCCAACCCTTTTCCCAAAACTGGGAGCTAGCTACCGGTATTAGGCAAGAGGTTGAACGCTAATGTTTGCTCTCCGGAGAGTTGAGTACTTCCACCGGAATTCGTAATTGACCAAGAGTAGAGTACTTCTCCTTCATGCCTCCGCAATTGTATGACTAAGACTGCGGGAAGACTTTCAATCGTCCTAAATTTGGTATAGATCCATTAGAACATTTGCCTGCCCTGAACCCGAATGAATAGGGTGGGGCACTCCGATCTCGGCCCGATTGAACCTCCGGAGCGGACTCGCCCCGCGAAAAAAAGAGAGGTTGCAGGGGTTGTTGTTAGCGTGAGATCGTGGCTCGCTTGCCCGCACAAATCCAATATTGCTCCAAAAGTTGATTTTGAAGTGCAACGACAAACTACCTCAGGACTCGCCATACAACAGCGATCCAGTCATGCCTACCCATCTCTCCAAAACCCGCAAGCAGTACGTTCTCTATCCTCTCCCTTCGAACAACCCCGATTTCGCTCGTTCTGGAGGATCTCGACGAAGCCAAGGGCTTTCCTGGTGTCAAAATTCGAAGAAACGACGACACAGCGCCAGATCGAGCGATTGAAACGGGGGAAAGTGTCAGATCACAAGGACATATGCTAACACATCGATTTTTACAGCCGCGGTCATGTTTCCGCCGGTAAGGGTCGTGTAGGAAAGCACCGCAAGCATCCCGGTGGTAGAGGTCTTGCTGGTGGACAGCATCACCACAGAACAAACATGGATAAATACCATCCTGGTTACTTCGGAAAGGTCGGTATGCGATACTTCCACAAGCAAGGCAACCATTTCTGGAAGCCAGTTATCAACTTGGACAAGGTACGTCGATTTCACTTCTGATTTTGGCATTGGATGGGCGAGGTTGGGGTGAGGGGGAATAGTGAATGAAGAGACTGGAAGATTTGGAGACTATGATAAAACTCAAGGGCCGAGGCTTGGTTTGGAAGTCAAATGCTAACCCAAATGGTTCAACAGCTCTGGTCCCTTGTGCCTGCTGAGAAGCGCGACGAATACCTAGCCGGCAAGAAGACAGACACCGTTCCCGTTCTCGACCTCCTCCCACTCGGATACTCCAAGGTTCTCGGCAAGGGCAGAATCCCAGAAGTCCCATTAGTAGTCCGCGCCAGATGGTTCAGCAAGGAGGCAGAGCGAAAGATCACAGAGGCTGGTGGTGTTGTTGAGTTGGTTGCATGAGCGTGGTAAATTTTCTTCTTCTCAAGGAAACGGGTTGGGAAATATGTGCATGAATCGTGGACCGGCAAGATGGCAGAGGTTTCATGCATTACAGTAAGCATGATTGGCTTGCTTCTACTATCGGAGTTCAATGAATGAAAAGACACAATACCAAATCTCAAAAAAAAAAGCATATGAAGTTTTCATTTTTGCAGATTGTGAGCAAAATCTATTGGATTAATTATGTAGGTTCCAAACGTTGTTGGTGGTATCTCGAAACTGGCAAGATGCGACAGCCGTACTAATATTTACACCAACCCCCAAAACGCCGACCTCATGGGTATATGCCACGGCCCCAGGAAACGCCTTACATACAATTATTCAGGTTGAATCATGTCCATCTCATCATCATATTCCGTCTCTGGTTCATCCAATCTCAGGAAGTCATGCTGCAATGCTTCCTGCGCACTCATTCGTTTATGTGGATCAAGCTCAAAGCAACGCTCGAGAAACCTGACGGCCAGCTTCTCTCCCGAGCTTAATGGTGTTCCAGCTTCAGCTCCGTCGCTGTTCCTTGATAGGGACCACAAAATGATCTTTTCCAGTGAAAATCCGTTGGCCCCGATGGTAGGAATAGTAGTCTCTAGAACCGTGCCGTGGAGTTGAGCACATTGCTTCATGCGCCTGACTCCAAAGATGGTTGTGATCTCAATCATTGCCTCCACGTCGTCTGCCGAGTTGAAGAACGGAAATCTCTTAGACAGTATCGTAAGCAAGATGACACCGGCAGACCAGATATCAATCTTTGTTGTTTGCTCAGTGCATTTGAGAAGAACTTCAGGCGCTCTGAATCCACGTGTTCCGGCTCGATTTGCTCGGCGTGAAGGTCGAGAATCGTGCTTAGGATAGCCACTTGATGGTCCCATTTGCGCGGTAACACTGTTGTGTATACGTCTTCGTCGTTCCTCAGGCCTGTCTTGACACAGGCATGGTTTGCAATCGGTCCCTTCTCTTTCAGCCAACCCAAAATCAACCAATACCCCTCGCTCTTTGTCCACATCATAGAGAAAATTGGTAGGCTTGATATCTCGATGAAGAATTCCCTTTTCGTGTACTGCAGCAAGAGCCGTAAAAAGTGATCGGAAGTATGTCTGGACTTCTTTTATCCGCATGTTTCTGAAATAATCTCGGAAATCGGTGTGTCTAAAATAGGGCAGGACTGCAACAACTTGGTCCGTATTTCGGAAGGCGGTGATGAGAGGGCATACAGAATCGCATCTCTCGAGGTCGTGGAGGAGTTCAAGCTCGTTCAAGATCCTCGTGGGACTACTCGTAACATAAATCTTCTTGATTGCAACATATTTTGGCCTTCGCTTTGGCTCTCCATACTCGTCCAACTCATTTTTCACTCTCTTTACTGGTGGTGATTTCCAGGTGCTATTATTTTCTTTTTCCTCCAAGTCCCAGTCGTTCAGATATGCGTCGTACATGAGGTCTTCGGCCTTGTACACAGTGGAAAATGTACCTAAATCGCGTTAGTGCGCATTCATATGTTGTTGGTAACTAACATACCCTCCCCGATGCGATTGATGAGCCGGAAGCGCTCTTTAATACCAGTAAAGGTATCCTGAAACTTGTTCATGTCCTCTCGTACCACCGGGTCTACGATCGTGTCGCTCTCCTCCGAGTCGTAATTCTCATCCAGCGCATCGTCTTCCTCTCCCTCCCCTCGTGATTCATCCATCCCTTGGTTATCTCCATCTACCGATTCCTCCCCGGTCAAGCCATCGCGGTGGATTTCAAAAGGCTGTTTCTGGTTGGCGCTTCGTGGGCGGATAGTCGCCATTTGGATTTGCAAAAAGCCCCGATATTGTAGGAATGTAATAAAGGTACCGTGACGCTGTTCCTGTGAGTTCAGGGGCTTTCGAGAGCTTCGCATTCGGTCCAGAATATTTGTTTGTCAGGTACCCAGGTACTGCAGAACGGAACGCGGGGCTGGCCCTTCTTCCCACTACCTGGGATTACCGCGGCAACAAAAGTCAACAACAAACGCGTAAATAATCCCTGTGTCAAATTTGGGAAAGACAACACCATCAGCTTCAGCAATCGTTGCGCCAACAACAACCTCGTGGTCAAAATAGACAATTTGTTCATGTCTGTACTCCGCAGTGGAATACTGCCACCCCCCTCGCCACCATGGACACGATAAATTTTGACATCAACGATGCCCTCAAACACTACATGAGCGATCCCGCCACTGTCTCAACGCCCGAAGCAGATTCCAACCTCGTCGACTGCGAAAACGACCCTGAATCGCTCACAAACTCCCTCATAAATACGGTACTGAACCCTATCGTCGACTCGGTTGCGGAGAATCCGGATGCCATAACTAGAAGTTCTTCCTTTGATTCCTTGCAGTTTCTACTAAAGTGTGTCCCTGTCTCCCTCCAGTCCGATCGCAATCCCCCGGCCGAATCAATTTCTGAACTTTTCAAACTATCTAGATGTTCTTCCGTACTTCCTACGCATGCGCTAAGCAAGATTCTTGATCTTGTGGTGTCTGGCCTCTCGGCAGAGGCAGACATCATCCACAACGACCTCGAAACGGACGAGCAGGATATTATCTCGCACCACAAACAACTGCTGGAGGTTTTCGGTTTCCTACTGCAATGGATTATTGCGGCTGTCGAAACGAAGGCGGCCGAAAAGACAACTTCAGCACCAGCTGCGAGGGGAAGAGGGAAGGGTGCCAAAGCAAAAGCTGCGGCTGGTAAGGATAAAGATGGCAACTGGGATTCTTCGGCCCAACTACAAACGGCGCTCGATACAATGTGCAAAGTCTTGAAGTTGAAACTTTCGAAAATCTTCCTTACAACCTCTGAGAGAGATACATTCGTTAGTTTGTTCACACGCCCCGTCTATATGGTTCTGGAGAGTGAACAGAGAGTGAAGAGTACTGCAATTCGAATGCATGCATTCAAAGTTCTTTGCATAGCCGTCAAACATCACGGGCATGGATATGGTAAGGATTTCCAGATTGATCTGTTGACTCGGATGCTAATATGCCATCACAGCCGCGCAGATATCCATCGTGCAGAATTTGACTTACTTTGAGCATCTTGCGGAACCGATGGCCGAATTCCTTCATATTCTGGCAGAGCAATATGACTACCCCCAGCTGGTTGACGAAATTCTCAGAGAATTGAGCAATAAAGAATTCAACAGCAATGATACCAGAGGGCCGAAGTCGGTTTCTTCCTTTATTGTCAAGCTCTCAGAGCTTGCACCAAGACTCGTCATCAAGCAAATGACAATGCTGGCAAAACAACTCGACAGCGAGTCCTACGCGTTGCGCTGCTCCCTCATCGAAGTTTGCGGAAACTTACTAGGCTACCTGAGCAAACAGGAAGAGCGCGGAGACAACCACAAATCGCAACTAAATGCATTTTTCGACGTTCTCGAGGAGCGCTTTTTGGATGTCAATCCGTACTGTAGATGTCGAACTATTCAAGTCTACGTCAAACTCTGTGATCTTGAGCAGAAGTTCCCGAAACGACGACAAAAGGCTGCTGAATTGGCCGCAAGAAGTTTGGAAGACAAGAGTAGTAATGTCCGAAGAAACGCGATCAAACTCCTCGGATCCTTGATCAAAACACACCCTTTCAGCATCATGCATGGCTCACAACTTTCCTTGAAGGAGTGGAATGCTAGACTTGCTGCTGTGGATGCAGAGTTGAACGCACTCAAGCCTGCGGAGGAGACGCCAGGTCTTGCCGACAAAACTGTTGACACTGCTCTTTTGGATGATGCCACTGCTATCGAACCCGACTCACCACAAAAGCAGCTCCCAATGACTGACGAGCAAAAGATAGCCGCAGTAAAGAAGGCCCAAGAAGACGCAGCAACTTCTGAGGCGATGAATAAGTTGACATTAACCAGGCGGTACTATGTAGAAGCTCTGAAGTTCATCGAGGTTCTGCATGGTGCTACCACCACTGTTTGTCAATTACTTGGCTCTAAGAACAAGAGTGAGGTTATTGAAGCCATGGATTACTTCGAAATTGGAGACGCCTACAACATCGAGCAAAACAAATTAGGTATCCGAAGAATGTTACGGCTGATCTGGACGAAGGGTAATAGTGACGAAGGAAAGGGGGTCCAAAATCATTTGATCGAATGTTACAAGCGTCTCTTTTTTGAAGCCCCGGACTCTTACAACGGAAACGATGCGGCAAACTATATCGCTCGAAACATGATCAGTTTGACTTTTGGAGCGACTCCAGCGGAATTGACATCCTTGGAACAGCTTCTGAGTACCATGATGAAGTCAAATCATATTTCTGAGTTGGTTGTGCAGAAACTCTGGCAAGTCTATGGTGTTCAGAAGAGGGCAATATCCAAGAGTCAACGCCGAGGAGCAATCATTGTCCTAGGTATGCTTGCGACAGCAAAACCAGAGATTGTGGTTGGCGAGATGGAAACCATGCTACGAATTGGGCTAGGAAGCTTGGGCAGATCCGACTTACAACTCGCCAAGTACACATGTATCGCACTACGAAGAATTAACCCAACTGGAAGACAAGCCAAAGAAACCAAGGTGCAAAGTTCAAAGCTTTCCAACGACCATGCTGTCCTCGGTAAGCTTGCCGCAATTATTGAGGTTGAATCTGACAACAAGGAATGGTACGGTGTTGCAGAGCAAGCTATCAGTGCGATTTACACTCTTTCAAGACATCCGGATACCTTATGTTCGGAAATATTGAGACGAAAAACAAGACTCGTCTTCCAACAACGAACGGCAAAGACACCCGAGCCAGATGAGATGGAGTTGGATAATTCACAGCCGGCTTCACCGACTGCAGATTCTCCCGAAGAAGCAGATGAACAAGCCGAAGCTGTCGAAGCTGCCGCGCCCGAGGAGAAGAAGCTCAAAGGGTCTGTTGCGCTTTCACAACTTCTCTTCATTGTTGGTCATGTCGCTATCAAGCAAATTGTTCATCTCGAATTATGCGAATTAGACTTCAAGCGACGGAAGGCCGATGCAGAGAAAAGCAAGCCGGTTGCAGATGTAGCCGCAGACAAAGCAGCAAAAGAGGCAGCTGATGACTTGGACATGATCGGTGGTACTACTGAGGATGACTTTACCGAAGCAATGTCTCATATCCGTGAACGAGAGCTCTTATATGGCGACAATTCATTACTAGCTAATTTTGGGCCACTTGTTTCTGAAATTTGCTCCAACAACACAACATACAAGGATCGCAATCTTCAAGCAGCTGCCACACTCTGTTTAGCAAAGCTCATGTGTGTCAGCTCGGAATACTGCGAGACCAACCTTCCACTTCTTATCACCATCCTCGAGAGATCCAAGGACCCAATCACACGTTCTAATGTTGTCATCGCACTTGGCGACATGGCCGTATGCTTCAACCATCTCATTGACGAGAACACAGACTTCTTGTATCGTCGACTTAACGATAAAGATGCCAGCGTAAAGCGAACATGCTTGATGACCTTGACATTCCTTATTCTTGCTGGTCAAGTCAAGGTCAAGGGTCAATTGGGTGAAATGGCCAAGTGCCTCGAGGATGACGACAAGCGAATCGCTGATTTGAGCCGAATGTTCTTCACCGAGTTGAGTACTAAGGACAATGCTGTGTACAATCACTTTGTCGATATGTTCAGTTTGTTGTCTGCTGAGAAGGAACTTGAAGAGGATTCCTTGAAGAGAATCCTCAAGTTCTTGGCTGGATTTATTGAAAAGGTATGTTTGCTCTGCAACCTGTTGAGTTACCACATTACTAACTCGTCATTTAGGATAAACACGCAAAACAACTCGCAGATAAATTAGCAGCAAGACTCGCGAGATGCGAAACCGAGAGACAGTGGAATGATGTTGCTTATGCCATCAGTCTATTGCAGCATAAGAATGAAGAAATCACCAAGATGGTGGCCACCGGTTTCAAGATTGTTCAAGGGGCAGCATGATATTCTGGTGTTAAATGTCGTAATGTGTGCATGGTCGACGGAGGAGTCCATTGGGTTATTAAGGATCTGGTGGCGTTGGTGGGGGTTCATGTAATAATGATTGATGAATACGTACACTTTATATTTTTGAATTTTCTCGGCCCAGAATACCTGATGGGTCCTGGTCTAATGCAATAGAAAGACCCAGGATCAAATTGTGATCAATACGCCAATGCTGTATCTTATATGTCGCTGTTTCGCACACCTTCTAGGTCCCGTCGTAGGCAAGATTAAGTACTCGAGGAGGAACTCGTCACTGACCAAGAGCAGGCTACAAAAAATACACGATAAGAAACCATGCATTTACAAATAACCTGCAACTGAGCTGACAGCTCAACCCCCAATTCACCCCAGTGTCGGGTGAGAGTCTGGATTATCTCCCAGAGTAAAGGCTACTCACTCGGCTACTTTTCTCTCAAAGTCTATTTGTAGGCTAACTGAGAACAAAATGCCCTCCCTCTCCTAGTTTTGTTTATATTCAGGGTTGCCTACGGGTAAAGTTGACAGATCTCGGGGCTTTCTTATTACTGTACAAATAGCTAGATCATGATATATCAAACTAAATTGCTGTTCTAATACAAGGGCTAATATGTACTGAGTGCCACGGGCTCGAGCACGGGCTAAGCGTAGTACTCTTTCCTACTAAAACACCTAAATTATTTTATTAGTAATCAATAGAACTACCTCTATTTTTTAAAAAACAGATAGAACTACCCTCTTTTTTTAACCTTTAGACAGAACTACCTCTCTTTTTAGTAATTATCGATTTATATATAAATATTACTAGTAAATAATATTATATAAAAATAGAGGTAGTTCTATCTAGAAAAAGAGAGGTAGTTCTATTAAAGGAAAGAGGGTAGTTTATTAATTTTTTTCTTTATTATTATATATATATAAATATACAAAAAATCAATGAATATAGTAAATTAACCTACTTATATACTACTTTATAAACTACGTCGAGTACCTTAAGCTAGTATATTATTCTAATCCTTCTTACTAAGTTAATTAGTTTTAGTTTTATTACTTAAATCTACTAATAGATATACCTCTCTTTTAAATATACTATAAAAACTATACTCTTTAATAGAACTACCCCTGTTTCAAATTATATCGTTTACTAGTAATATTTATATATAAGTCGATGATTCCTGAAAAGAGGGGTAGTTCTGTCTAAAGGGTTAAAAAAAGGGGGCGGTTCTGTCTGTTTTTTAAAAAAGAGGGGTAGTTATGTTAATTGCCGTTATTTTATAAAACATCTACATAACTAAATGACCTAAAAACAACGTATTACGATACAGAAATAGTAACTTAATAACTAGCAAAGAAAAACGAAAGCTCTCAGCTACGTGGAACCTTGGGATTGTAGTTTTAGTACGCACATGCTTTGACCATAGTAAAATAGGTGGGTAGACAGCCTAAGGCCAACCGCGCCGTGGATTCCTACTAATGGCTGCTATTGAAAAATCAACTTTCCTCCTTCATACGCAAAAGAGCTAAAAATCAAGTGTTGGGTTAGTAAAAACCAGCTTTAGTTCAAGTGTGTTTGGAGTACGTTAGTGAGGACCAGGCGAAATATAATTGCAGACCGAGAGGAAAGATAGGTTATTTACTGAGCCAAGTTGCTAGGATTATAATTTCGTGATATTCAAGTACGGGGAGTGGGGATGAAGTAAGTGAGAGGTTTTCGAGACGGGTTTTCTTGCTACTTTTAGATAACTTGCGCATATTTTTTGATTCCCTTGAAGAAACTGAAAGTGAAACATCAAGAGCTAAAAATTATGAGTTGCTCGGTATCAGAGACCAACCCACAGCTGAAGGGTTCTCCGACTCTCCTCCGCAGCACGCACTCAGCCCCCCCCTGTTGTCATGACGATTAGAAATTAGTAGCTGCCGGCTCCACCGCACCTGAGTATATCTATTCAACCCATTCCAATTACTCTAGCGTCTGTCTACTCGAGTGGAGGGACAACACCTAACTGCTTGAGTTCATTTGCGTATGGGAAAGTGAGTTGACTACTACGGCAAAACATTGTTTGGATTCTGTTTTTGAAACGTTTCGTGATTTAGAGCATCAGGATATCTTTTGCCCTTTATTAGTGGGGAATTGACGGCTAAAGAGAGAGTGTGATTACATCCCAGAAGAAGGTATGTAAAAACAGTTCATTCTTCTTTTACGGCATCGTGAAGCTACAAAACTTCAAAATCGACTTACTTGCAAAGCGCATATTAGAAATCGTACTTCCTGCTCTTGATCTCTTACGCTCTCCACTCGAGCGCCTCCCCTTAAAGATATTAAGCGAGTCTTACCTTGTACTAAATCCTTACCAATTGCTACTAATTATAGTAATTGTTTCTTCCATGCCAAACTATTCAATATTGATTTATTATCGTAAACTAAACCTTACTGCAAAGAGAGGAGAGAGAAGAGAGAATATTGGAGGGGCAGTAAGTATCTTTTAGCGTGGTTCTAGGTAATACGCTAAGTACTTTAGGAATATGGTTTAAAGCGTACATAAAGTAAACATAAAAGTAAAATTCTTTACGTGGTCACTCTCTGTTCCTTTCCATCACTTTTTATCTTCAGAAACACCGAAGGCATAAGAATATTAAAAAATATCAGTAAGAGCAGGGAGTAACAGTAAGGTCACAAGTAATTAGCTAACTTCTAAGTACTTTTATCAAATCTGGTTCCCTCTTTGACATTTGGAATTTAGTCACTTTTGAAAAAAGTGAGAGACGGAAGCAAAAGAAAGAAGAGGTTGTTCAATATCAGTTTCGAACTCGGGATCTCTTATCGGCACCTACGAACATTTCCAAGCGATGAGAAGAAATCAGAATACATCCCTTCTCGCGTGTGACACGGAGACTTTCCGAAAAAGTCGAAAAATGAAAGTATGTTATTAATTTTGGACTCAGCTCGACCTAATCATAGTTAGACCCAAGTCGCGTCCGACATTTGCTGTCAAGTCAATGGTGGGTAGTCCTTTTCCTCACTTGAGGGACGAAGCTACTTCTTGTGTTGAGCACTCTGAGTATGACCCCCCCTCGGATTGAGAATTTCCGTCGAGCATGCTTGCTTAAGATCTCTCGTCCTTCTTCCCATCGTGGACGAAGGCAACTGCAGCTTCCTAGGAAAGCTGGAATCGTAAATAGCCTGGTTTTTTCCAATTGCCCTCCGTGTGTACGAGTGAAAGCAGTCAAGGAGGCTGTCAAAGTGAAGCCGGGTTGCAGGGTTCCAGGTTGCACCCAAAAGAGCGGGTCAGCTGACTCAACCGCTCTCGCTCGCGCGTCTTCCAGCTGCCTCAACTTGCGCCTTGCCTTGAACACCCATCCCCAAACTCAACATTACAAGTCTCCTCACAAACCCCCACCAATCCCTCATCCTCACCCCCCTAAAAGCCCTTCAAAATGTCTGAACGAGACCTCCAAGATATCCTCCGAAAACTAAAATCCACAACCTCCTACCCTGATGCCTCAACCCTTCTCAGCAAAGCCAAAATCACCCTCCTCAAACTAAAGGCTCTCACCCCCCTCCCCACAACCTCGCAATCGCTCCTTCTTCTCGCCCGCGAAGTCTTCGAGTCCGGCGCCCTCATCTCAATCCGCTACAAAGATACCGCTGCATTCACCCGCTACGTCCATCAACTCACACCCTTCTACGAACTGCCTGCCTCCATTCTGCCTGGCGCAAAGAGCGAGAGGACGAAGGTCACTGGCTTGTACCTGTTACTCTTATTAACGCAGGGAAACTATGCGGGCTTCCACACCGAGTTAGAGGGTTTGGAGATCCGGGAAGGAAATAATGGGCGGGTGGAGGATGATCGGTATTTGGGTTATCCAATTAAGTTGGAGAGGTGGTTGATGGAGGGAAGCTATGATTTGGTCTGGAAAGCTATGGCTAGTGGGGAGGTGCCCAGCGAGGAGTATGGCGTTTTCTCAGAGGTAAAATAGCCCATTCTCCGTTGCTGATAGTTCCATCGGGGTACCAGCTTGGAAGACATTGCTAACATTATGCCTAGATTCTTACCATCACAATCCGAAATGAGATTGCTTCTTGCAGCGAAACAGCCTACCCATCACTCCCTATCTCATCCACCAAAAACTTACTTTTCCTCGATAGCGAAGGAGCTGTTGTTTCGTTTGCCCAGAGCAGAGGGTGGTTGATTCGAGACGGACGGATATATTTCCCCAACCAGAGCTTGAAGGCCGGTGCAGACCTAGATGGCAACCAGAAGGAGCTGAGCAAACTTGCAATCGAGAACACGTTAGGTTATGCGAGAGAGCTGGAGACGATTGTATGAAAGGGGCAAAACACACATCACTTAGTCAAGCCTCACATCAGGTACATGCTTGGTCACTCTTGTATTCTAGAATTCCCGCCCAGGGGATCTCACAAAGATCAATAATGGATGGGCATATCATATGATTCTTTCACTTCATCTACTGAAGTAATCCTGCAGTTGACTATCAATCGTTACTCCCTACATGTGACTGAGTACAACAGCCAAGTACGACGACCACTTTCTACTTTTTCCGAACTCCATTTTCGTTCCAAAAAGACCCCCCTATGCAACGAGTTTCAATCCACTCCCATTCTTCCCAACCTCACAAACCTCGCAAACCGTGCAGACCGTTCCCTTGTATTTGGAATGGTACTTGCTGCCATCAAAAGCACAGACCTCAAACGGAGACCCTGAATAAATGGGTGTATGAGAGGTGGCGCAAATGTCAAACTCAGCAAATTGATCAAATTCAATTTCATGTGTATCGTTTGGATTACGTTCACATTGTGCCTTAGTTTTTCGGGCCTATTTCTATAATCAGTAACTTTTACTAGGCAAAGGTCATATTTTACTCACATTTTCAAGCATCTTAGCACCCCCGCCGTTTGCCAACATCCGATTTGCAAAACTCAATGCGGAGTTGAAGTTCTTGTTCGTCCGGGCCAAGTTCATGGCAGTGACAAGCGTCAGCTGTCTGTGGGCGACCTCGAGTTTAGGGATGGTGAAGTACGCCGAGAGTTCAAGACTGCGCTTTAACTTCTCAGGTGATTTCGCTACCTCTTCATTGGTGCCAAGCTTCCGTCGTGACAACTCAATGGCCATAGCAATACTATACTCGCAAGCTGATTTGATGAGCTTCTTTGCTTCTTCCACCTCGGAGGCACTCGACACCGTGTTAACAAGAAGTGCAAAAAGTATCCTCTTGAAGATTTGTGCACAATCTTCCAACTTGTTAGATTGCATGGCTTTGTAACCTTTCTGGAGGTCGTTTGCCGCTAACGATTCAATATCCTGGGGAATGATAGGGAGAACTTTTCGAGGGTCTGTTTCGTCAACGGTTCGCCGGACATAGTTGATGAGGGGTGGTAGTCCGGCCGAAGCTGGGAGATAGGTTTTTGATGCCTCGTAAATTTCCAAAAAGCGTGGTTTCAAAGGTTCAAAGTTCACTGCACCAACTTGACGATTCAACAATTGCATAGCGGTTTCGAAAGAACCACCTGCAACGTGATCTGCAGCAAGGGGCGAGTTGCGAGCCCACAAGTCGGCTTCGCTGCTCGCTGCTCCACCAGCTTCCGCACTCTCAACATTGACAAAATCGCTCTCTACTTCCGGAACGATATCATCTCCCATGTCCCATCCTGCGGCATCCTCATCATCATCGACATCAACGATGTTACCGTTTCGTTTGGTAGCATCCTCATCACCAGCATCATCAAAGCCAAATCCGTTGGAAGTTGCTGCGGGCTCGTCCTCGAGTGACAAACCTTCGACTTGTCCAAGAAGTGCCTTCTCGAAGAATGATTGTGATGTGGCTTTTGTTGGCCAATTCGCTTTGAACGTTTGAACGACAGGTTTTGGTGGTGTTAATGGGCTTCCCATAGATGGGAGAGTAATTTGTTCTTCTGTGAGTCCTGTCGCTTCCAATATCGACTCACACTCCTCTTCTAGCCCATGAGACTTGGCAGTCATAAATGCAAGGGGGTCTGGGTTATATTAGCAAACCATCAAAAAATATATGCAGCACTTCAACTTACAAAGATCAATTTCCTTGAACATCTGGATTCGGTCATTCACATCCCCGAGATAAAGTGCGTTTTGGAATCTTGCAGTGAAATCGCCACGGTGCTCTGCAATCTTAGCCATACGTGCAAGCTTAGCCTCGTCACCAGTCGTGAGGTACAAAAATGATAGTTTGTCAAATTGACGAAGTTTCTGGTAGGTCATCTCAACAATTTGGTGGTTGCCATGAGCAAGGGCTTCGGTTGTCAAGCGAGACCATAGTTTAGGCTTGTCAAGCTGTTTCGCCATCTCTACAGCGACGTCCAAATTGCCACATTCAATAGCAAGCTCGAATCTGGTCTGAGGATCTTGAACGAATTGCAGTGCGATTTCTGGGTAACCTTTCTTCTGCAAATACGAGATGATACTTTGACCAACAAGACTCGAGTTCTTGATGATTTGTAACATTTCTTCGTAATTTCGCTTAACGAGAGCCAGCTTGAAACGATATTCTGTTGGGTCGATATTCAAAATCTTTGGCTTTGCATTTCGATCCAAACAGTAAACAGTGCGTGCCTTGACTCGGACAAGATAGACAGTCTGGTCTAGTGTACGAACAATACCGTTGTCACCATTTAGTAAAGTGTACTTGATGTGGTTCAGAGTCGAGTAGAGAAGGACGCCAGCATCATCCCAGGTAGCACTCTTGATTCGGATGGTTTCGTGCAGGGTACTGACTTGTTCCAGGGCTTTCGTTACAATGGTGACATTGTGTTTACTCAAAAGCGCAGCATACAAACCATCATTAGACCAAACAACATACTTAACACCACTGACTGCTAATTCTGCGACGCTTTTCTTCTGTTGGATGTCATAGAGGTGAACAGCGGAAGGAGTAATTAAGAGGAGGTTTCCAGTTCCGCCAAAGTAAATGTCGGTGGTTCCAGGTGGGGGTTTAATGGTTTTGGTGGTTGAGTTAGACAAGTCCTTGATGTCAATCTGTTGGTTGCTTGCATTGAAAACGGCGAATCGATTGCGTGCCACGAATACAGCTGAATTGCCCTGACCCCGCTTGGTGTCAGCACCATCTATTGCTCCAGTACCATCTCTTGGTAGGTTGATGAGTTCATATGAACCTCCATCTGCAGGTGAGGTGACCAAAATGGCACGTTCAGCAGGGTTGAATGACAACGATCGAGGAGGGACCCAAGGGCTACCAAGCTTCTTCAAAGTCAACAATGTGGGACTCTCAATGTTCTTCTGGAAATCATATGACCGAACGTGCTTCTCTTTGGTAATGAAGAAGAGGTTGTTCTGGTAGAACGCAGACGCAGGCCTTTCCCTCTCGAGCTTGAAAACCATAACACCATTATCGTGACCAGCCGCAAAAAGGTTAATTTCTGGATGAGCCGCAATAACCCAGAATCGATCGTTCTCGCGCTTGAATGATTGCACCGAAGTGCGCTTGTTTAGGTCCCAGACTCGAATCGTCTTGTCCTCACCCACGGAAAGTATCAAGTCTTGGTGTGGGTGGAACAAACATCCTGATGCGTTCTGGAAATGGCCTCGGCACGTGTCAACTTCCCAAGCCTTCGTCTCACTCATCCGCCAAAGCTTTACCAGGCGATCATCACCGGCAGATACAATAAGGGGTAAGGTAGGGTGAAATGCGACCCAATTGACACCTCTATCGTGGCCTTCCAGCACAAATTTTACTACAGCATCGGTGTTTCCAAACATATCCGCCTGGTTTTGGTTCGCTCTTGACATTTGATCCTCGAAGGTCATCGATGTTGGGGCTGAGTGTTTCTTTCGGAGTCCAGAAATGTCCCAAACTCGAACTGACTGATCAAGGGAGGCAGAAACCACCAAATCGTCTTTTGGGTGAAACTGCGCGCACATTGTGTAGTGATTGTGCCCGGTCATAGTGCAGACTAATTTGAGATGTCAGCCCTACTGTACTTGAGATGGGGGGAATTTAGGAATATTCCTACTCAGAGATCTGTTCTGCCAATTCCAAATCCTAATGGTCTGGTCGTCGGAACTCGAGATAATCCAAGGGAGCTCATGATGAAAGAAAACTGTGCGAACATAATCCAGATGCCCATTCAAGGTAAAAAGGCATCTGCGAGTCTGATAGGACCAGACTTTGATCTTGTAATCGTCTCCCCCCGAAACGAAGAGGGGTTGTGTCTTGTGGAAGTCTATGCCTCGAACGGGACCATCGTGTTCCTCGAAACGGTCGATTAAAGTTCCCATACGATAATCCCATAGTTGAATTGTGGATGAGTGTAAGGATACGAGGATCCATGGCCTTGCTACAATTAGTTTTGGTTGCGCGGGGGGAGGTGGTGGGCATACCGCTTTGGATGGAAAGCAATGCCCTTTGCCCTCGAGGATTTCGATTCAAACTAGATCACAGGTTAGCTCTGCCGCGGAAATGAAAACAAGGGGAGCAGTGTATGTGCGCCCATACCTTCGTCAGCATATTGGGGGAGGAGGACGCCATCTTGACCGACGCAGCGTTGATCGAGGAAGCCTATGCTTCACGCATGAATGGTTGGAGGTGGTAGCAATCAGACTTTTCTTGGAGCACTTTCTGCTCCGGAGATAGATTGGGCGTGGAATTGGTGTGCTTTGCGGTCAAGTCAGATCATCTGGAGTTGCGATTGCTTGGGGATTTGTGGGTGTGCTTAAGGAAACTGCCACCTACTTGCGATTCGTTCGCGGCTCCGACATGAGCCCGATATATGAGGCAACAACATACACACCCACCACCACCCAAGGATACCTATTGGATACCTAGTAGCTTGAACTTCCTTCGAATGAAGATTTTTAAAGTGGTTTTAGAAGTTCACTAAATATATTTAGGCCTAGTTGTTTCATTCATCTGATCAATTTTATAGGAATTTGGTGAGCATGATTGTGTTTGCTGGAAGAGGATCGATTTATTTAGTGCCGCTTTTATTGCATGATAGCTTTGGGGGAGGTTCATTTTGGCAAGGTGGCCCCAAGCTCCCGCTTTCTTCAGCCTTGCCGCTCTTCTACCCTCTGTCTCGCTTTGAGGATATCGACTGTATGTACCATAGAACCACTTGCCCGTCCTCGTATACTTGATTTGGGGAGAGCTTCTTTTTATTTCATCCGCTGGCGGACAGCAAAATCCCCTTCTCGCCCGCGAAAGTTGCAATAAAGAACCTACCAACGTCTCAGCCCTGCGCCAGGAGAGACCAGTTGGAAGTATTAATCAACTCCCAAATCCCCCACAACACCGCATAAAAACCGGAGAACTTCAGGATGGGAGTTCTCGGCATGCCATGGAGTCTCACGGGGACTCTTTTGGCTTCCGCTTACCTTCATTCGCTATGCGCTGCTGCCAATCCTTCCATTAATGTTGGCTTGAAGGCATCCTTTGCCCCAGCTCCATATCTTCTTGAATTATTGTAAAAAGAATCCATCTCTCCCAACCTAAACTACACTTTCTAACAGAAAGTAGAGAAACAGCTGCAGATGAGAACGCTACCAGTTACTTTCCCCTTCTTGATCGAATCGCAGAAGGCCATTTTTCACAGTCCACGACGGAACAGGAGTTATATGAACTTTTTACCAAAGTTCTGAAGGATGATGGACACATGGTGGATCCGGAATCTCTCTCATCCTATAAATTTGCCTTATCAATGCGATCTGCGGCACCACGAATCGAAGCACATTATCAATATTACCATACTGCTGCTGAGCCATCTTTGGTGGCTCAGCAAGATACATCTTGTCCAGTCTGGGTATTGTTTCACGGTAAACAATACTGCTCACCATCTTTGGATGCGCCCCATGGAGATGTTACCGGGAAAAGGTAAGTTACCGCTAGTTACTAATGCATGAGAGAAAGGCTGACCCGGTTACAGCCAAACACAAGAGCTTCAGTTTGACCGAGTTTTGGGAAATCTTTCCGCTCCTGCTTCTGTTTTGTATGCAGACATCACCTCTCCAGATTTTGGAAAATTCCACAAAACTTTGGTAAAAACTGCTCGAGAAGGCAGAACTTCCTACCGACTTCGTCACAGAAAGGGCCGCTCAACAAAAATAGCCCGATCATTGATGGTTCCAGGCTATGGTGTAGAGCTTGCGTTGAAGCGTACGGACTACATTGTGATTGATGACAGAGAAGGCGAGGAAAATCAACCGGCCAAGGAGATCAAGGAGAAGGAAGTCAAGTTCGAAGACGATGAGCTGGCGGATTTGAAACCGCTCTCTACCTCCGAGTTGCGTTCTCTTGGTATCAAGGCGTCGAGTTTCATTATGCAAAGCGAAGATCCATTTGACACGCTTGTAAAATTGTCACAAGATTTCCCCAAGTACTCTAGCGCCATAGCATCTCACAATGCTACCAAGGAGTTTGTTGCCGAACATGATTATAATCGTGCTCAGTTGGTACCGGGTGGTTACAATATATGGTGGATGAATGGGGTTCAGATGATTGATCGCCAAATCGAGGCCTTGAGTTTCCTTAGCATGCTTCGAGCCGAAAGAAAACTCATCAACGGTGTCCGTAATCTGGGCTTAACAGGACCAGAGGCCATTGAACTGCTATCTCATGACGATATAGCAATGGTAAAAGCTGAAAACGAACCGCAAAGGTTCGACTGGAGAGATGAGACTGAAGGGGGCAAGGTCATCATTTGGATGAATAATATCGAGAAAGATAAGCGCTACGAGGGTTGGCCATCATCCCTGCAAGCAGTGAGTAACCTAAGATCCCAACCACACACTAGCTTTTCTAAATCACACGCAGATGTTGCAACGAACTTATCCCGGCCAATTGCCACAAGTGCGAAAGGATTGTTTCAATCTAGTGTTGCCGATTAATTTCGATAACTCGGATGATCTTCTCCTCATCGTCGATACCCTCAAAAGCTTTGTCGAGAGAAAGCTCAACATTCGAATTGGACTGGTACCTCAAATTACCAACAAAGAATCCCTAGACCAAGCAAGGGTGTTGTACTATTTGCTCGATACTTACGGGCTTTCCACGGCGATAACTTACCTGGAGAAGGCCTCTACTTTTAAGAAAACATCCGCTCCCATCCAGGCAATTATCGATGCTGCCGTAGAAGGCCGCAATGTCAGACCCGAAAAGATTGCTCGTCCCTGGGACGAGATACTCAAATCCGAAGATTATCAAGATCTAATACAAGCCTCGAAGAATTGGATCGCTAGACTTTCAGCAGATAGCAAAATCCCACCAGTATTTGTAAATGGTGTTGCCATACCACGGAACGAGAATTGGCTCCAACTAATGAGTCAGAGGGTAACCGCCGATTTGCAAACTGTACAACAAGCCATCTTTCAAGAAACAGTCGATCCTGAAGTTGGTCTCCCCTCTCTCTTCTTATCGCAAGCAGCTAAAAGAAGAAATTCTTTGATTGTTCCTGAGGATGAGAAGAACTTGAAAATTTTCGACGTCAGCAAACTCCTGGGTGACAACCAAGACTTACTAGGCGCCTTTCCAGGATTCAAGGCCCGCCTCGGATCAAACAAAAAAGACTGGGCCCATATGGTCCTGATTGCAGACTTGGAATCTGAAGTTGGTGCAAGCTTGTTTGCTACGACACTCGCCTTCCGCGAGGCTAATCCATCCGTCGAACTTGTCATTCTGCACAACTCAGCTTCGTCAGCTCTCGATTCTGGTTTGAGCCACGACCTCTTCGCGCATGTGCAGGAAAATTCAGCTGAGCTCGAGAGTGTTGAGCGATTGATGGAGTTCATCTCATCAGAAAAGACCAAGGAGAATGTACCAACTGCACAACAAGTGAACGAATACTGGAATACCGCGTCTCCATTCATTAAATCCTTGGGCCTCTTGCCTGGCCAGGGCGCTATCCTCCTCAATGGTCGACTTGTGGGTCCAATTCCTGATTCGAATACCCTTGTTGACGAAGATCTTGACCAATTATTGGCATACGAACGTTCAAAACGTATAGTACCATCGCATTCGGCCCTGGAGGACCTCGGGTTCGTCGAAAAGGTAACAGATCCCTTGTCATTGGCCAAGATCTCGTCAATCGTTGCAATTTCAACAATATCCGACACGCCGGATGGAATGTTTGAAAAAGCTTCAACACTCAGAATGAGCAAATTCAGTGTGTGGAATTCTTCACATACTGCCATAGAGATTGGTGACAAATCAATTGCTAGTGTTCAGATGACAGTGCTGGTAGACCCTGCAAGTCAGCAAGCTCAAAAATGGGTGCCAATTCTTAAGGCGATATCCGAGCTTAATGGCGTTTACGTTAAGCTGTATCTTAATCCTAAAGACCGACTGGAAGAGATCCCAGTAAAGCGTTTCTATAGATACGTCATTGAATCCAAGCCAACTTTCGATGCTACTGGCTCTCTCCAATCTTTGGGCGCCACTTTTAGTGGTGTGCCACAAGAGGCACTACTGACTATGGGTATGGATATTCCACCGGCATGGCTTGTTGCACCAAAGGAATCCGTGCATGATCTGGACAACATCAAGTTAAGTTCTGTCAAAACTGATGTCGACGCTTTGTACGAGCTTGAGCATATTCTGATTGAAGGCCACTCCCGCGAGATACCTGGAGGCGCTGCTCCTCGCGGTGCACAGCTTGTTTTGGGGACCCAAAGAGATCCTCATTTCGCTGACACAATCATCATGGCAAATTTGGGATATTTTCAGTTCAAGGCAAATCCAGGTTTCTACAAGATTGACCTCCAGGAGGGAAGGAGTTCAGAGATCTTCAACATTGACAGCATTGGGTCGCAAGGCTGGAGCCCAGTTCCTGGTGATGAGAGCGTGGAAGTTGTATTGATGAGTTTCCAGGGGGCTACTCTGTATCCTCGACTATCAAGAAAGCCCGGGATGGAGCTTGAGGATGTACTTGAATCCAACGAAGGCTCTGCGATGGACTTCGTCTCCCGCGGTCTCAACTTTGCGCAAGGAATTTTGGGCAAAGGAAAGACTAATGTTGCGAAGAAAGAGCAGGCTGAGATTAACATATTTTCCGTCGCCAGTGGACACCTATACGAACGAATGTTGAATATTATGATGGTTTCTGTCATGAAAAATACGAAACACACAGTTAAATTTTGGTTTATCGAACAATTTCTTTCGCCATCGTTCAAAGATTTCATTCCTTACCTGGCAGCCGAATACGGCTTCGAATACGAAATGGTCACTTTCAAATGGCCTCATTGGCTTCGAGCTCAGACGGAGAAGCAACGTGAAATCTGGGGATACAAGATTCTATTTCTCGACGTTCTCTTCCCCTTGTCTCTCGACAAAGTTATTTTCGTTGACGCCGACCAAATTGTTCGCACCGACATGATTGAATTAGTCAACCATGACCTTAAAGGCGCACCATATGGTTTCACCCCTATGTGTGACAGCCGAACTGAGATGGAGGGCTTCCGCTTCTGGAAACAAGGTTACTGGGAGAAATTCTTGCGTGGTCTTCCTTACCACATAAGTGCTCTTTACGTTGTTGACTTGCATCGATTCCGTCAAATCGCTGCTGGAGATCGACTTCGTCAACAATACCATCAATTGTCTGCAGACCCAAATAGTCTTTCCAACTTGGACCAAGATCTGCCAAACCACATGCAGTCGATATTGCCTATCCACAGTCTACCACAGGAGTGGTTGTGGTGCGAGACATGGTGTAGCGATGAGAGCTTGAAGGAAGCAAAGACGATTGATTTGTGCAATAACCCATTGACGAAGGAGCCAAAACTCGATCGGGCAAGGAGACAGGTTCCAGAGTGGAATGTTTACGATAATGAGATTGCCGCTGTGGATAGGAAGCGAAAGGGACTGCCCGAGCCGACTGCCGAGAAGAAGAACGAGAAGAGTAGAACACTTGAGGAGCCCGCCACGACCTCTAGTAAAGATGAACTATAGATTTTGTATTTTGTATTTTGAAGTAACAAGTAGCTGTATGTATGTACATCAAGAATAAAGAGTTTGGTTATATCGAATCCTGTTTCTAGCTGCTTCTTGTTGCCCTAAAACATCCCGATCCCCGGGAATAGAGATGATAGGTAATAAGTATGGTTAGTAAGTATAGCTACGCTACGATATTGTCTCCCTCGTTTAGTTTTTAAGTAATTCGTATCCACGCGAGGTTCAAAATCCACAATTTTAGAACTTGGAAGTACAGTACACCTCATGGAACTCCGTATGTTTTAGTATTACTAGGTGTTTCTGTCCATCGTCACTAATCTCATTTGACTTAAATAAGATATATTCTTTTAATGTTTATGGTTTGTGTAGGCTTTTTTTTAACCTTAGCCTATAAAAGCTAGGTTCTGAACCCCAGAGCATGGGTTGTCTTCAACCCTAATGGCTGATCTTGTCAATCATCTCAAATGGATCGATCTACTGTAGTGCAATTACCAATATTTGTTTTTTCCCAGATTATATAAGAGGACCAAGAACCGGAGCTTCATCTTCTGGGTCTGATAGAACAAGACTCCATTATTCTAGGGGGTTTAGGAGGTGTAAGCAGAGTAATTAACGGAATTCTTGGAGAGGATGTTTGAGCTATGTTGATCATAAAAGCATAATCGGGAACCATCCAAACAAGCGACAAGAAAGTTGACTCCAGTGTAAACACAAGCTACTCTACTACTCAAGAATACCCAAACAATAATCTTGAGGAGTAGAGTAGAGTATGAGTGGTGATTTGGGTGAGTAGAGTGGAGTGAGTAGTCAGTGGTGCTAGGAGTTCGCTAATGTCTTAGTAAAAGATGTAATCCAAATATCTATGATCTACGAACCAGAACAGCTCTCCAAGCTGGAGTTGAAGTACGATGACGGTAGTGGAGTGATGGGTTTCTAAATCCTCAGATGTTCAAAAATAGAAGATGGTCCAATGGCACGATGGGTTTAAAGAATGTGGTACCGATGATAGGTGAAAATACCCTTGCGGACTTGGTTTCTGCAAGAGGAATTTGCGATGTTCAACGAAAAAAAGTTGGAAATGAATCTTTGAGACGGCAAGGAGCGGGAAGTGTGTAGACAATCGGAGTTTGTAGTGTAAAATCAAAGATTACGAAAAGATTTAGCGCCACATGATTGATGGGATAGATGCCATTTGCAGGGGTTTACTTGTAAATCAAAAATAAGCTGTACCTAACATGAAAGTCAGAATTCTCTCATACTTATCAGGCTACGGGAACGAGCAGTTATCCAACTCGTCGAGGAAGAGGCTAAGCTGCTCCTTTTGGCCATAAATTCAGCCGGAAAAACCATCCGAATAGCCCCCGTATTCGGAATAGTCACGACCGCGTTTTTGCTTAGTTTACAAGATCCTTGAGGTGATCATTCAATAACGTGGGATGTATGCATCAAAGACGTGGATCGTGTGGTGGAATCATCAAAAATTGGCTCCGTTGTGGATTGCTTCGATCATGCACCTCACCTGCAGACCTGACTGCAAAGGACTATGGGAGACCCAAACTTAATGGCTTCTGGAGTGCAGATGTACTTGATCCAGAGTGCATGATGCTCGCGTGGACCAATTTTGTGTTGAAAGTGTTACCGGTATCTGATCAAAACTTGCAAGTGTGTCTGAGATCTGAACGTCTTAGAATCGAGGACCTCGGAGAGTTTTTCAAAGGGTGTATCAAAGACTCTTCTTCGCCACGACCCCGTGCTTCAAGGGACGGCCGTCGTTGGTCAACGATAAAAGTTCCTATTTGGGGCAAGGTGTGTGTGTGTTATTGAATTCTAAACGCGTGGCGGTGATTGGGTTGTTCATCGCGCGACTAAATTGGGAGTTATTTCTGAATATGATCCTAGCCATCTCCTACTGTATGTCCGAGGTGTCATGCAATGGACCATCTATCGACTAACTTGATGGGAGGAATATCTAGGTTTGCTGTTCGGAAATATACGTTCAAGCACTCGATCATGAAAGGGGGGAATTTGCTCCACTCGTAAGGAAGGGCCTCGAAAAACGTCTTTTAAAATGATAGAAAATGCCAAAAGTCTCTTTTTGGAAGAGTTCTTACTCCGTACACTGGATAAGGAAAATTTGAAGATGTCGTCTTCTTTAACACGGCCACCTTTTCCTGTGCCCCAAATACCAAGAACCCAAGAAACCCAAGGAAAATAAGCTCATGAGGCGCTTGCCGCGCCGGAAGATTAGATTGCTTGATCATGACCTTGACGTGGCCGTTGATCTGTTGGAATATCTTGGGCAATGCTTCCAAGAGTCTCGGCGATGGCAGTGGCGCTCGATATGGTGGTGTTGTACCCCAGGTTGTAAAGTTTTCGGGTTTTGATTTTCTAGACTTTTGTTTCTCGGATAAAAATGCGAATTAGGATTTGGAAAAAAGAGGGATTCCGAAAGCACAGGATCATCAGAGGAAAAAGCACATGGGAGCGACTCTTGACATTTTTGCCACGAAATGTAGTCGAGTTACCATTGACACTTGAAAATCAAACGTTGTTTGGGCGTTCTCCACGCGCCTTCGCACTGTGTACTCGAGTAGAGAGAGGAGTCTGGCCGAAAAACCGGCACGGGCACCGATGACCAGAAATGGAATAGTGTGGATGCAGTCAAGCTCCAGGTGGGGAACGGTGACAGGCCACCCCAGATGGAGTCAGATTGACTTGTGGACGAAGCGGAGAGCTGGAGAGAGGCACGTTTCCCCTCTGACCTCTCTCATTGGCTCATTTCAACGACATGACAAAAATCTCACTGCAACCCCGAATTTCATACTCACTTTCTCCCAACTTCACCCGCCAGACAGGAAAACCCTCCTCGTAGAGCACTCATGAGTAGGCTCTCCAGCTGTGATTTGTGTGACCCACTGTGCGATACCAGTTGCATTTGGAAGAATGGCTTGTGATGCCCTCAAAAGTCCGTTCCCGAAACACCACAGTTCTCGTACATTACATGTATGTACTGTACTGACAAGCGTAGGGAATATTGCTTTTTCGATCGGCCAGTTCCAAAATGGTCCAGCGAGCTTTTCCTAGAGTCGTGCATGGGCTGAATTACTCTCTCTTGTAATGACGTGCATCACCTTGCTCAAATTTGTCACACAATCAGTCAACATGAGATGATTTCTGCACTTTGCACTCCAAAACAGCCCAGAACAGAGCCCAACGGATCTGCGAAAGCTCCAAACATGAGCTGCACGTTGTCGAATTCTTTGGTCGAGGAGGGTCGAATGTAAAAACGACTATATTTGACTAGGAATTCAACGAGGAAGCAAAGTCTCAGATGGTACCCGTCTGGGCTGACGCTCTTGTGATTGCTTCCCGCCTTCTCGAAGCCTTCCTGATCCAGAAGCCCTTCTGTACTTTCTGTCGTACAACATAGAAGTAGGCACACCAACACGTGTAAGAAAAGCTGATTTGCTCGTTCAACATGATCGTCCCAGGCGTAATTAAGAATATCTACTTTATTCTTAGAACCTGGTAGCCTGGTACACAAGACAAGGAAGGGCTCCCCGGTCTGTCACTCGGAGACGTCCGTGGCATTGCGGATTCGCCATCAAACTTATACCTCCTACAGTACGAGTGGGATTTTGGGAACCGGCCTGGAAATGATACGACGATGATCAGGATATTTGCTGCGATAGGCGAACTACGCCACACGTGAAAAGTCGACTTGACTTCCAAAACTGTTTCGGGGCGTCGGCGTCTGCCCAGAGCGTGCCGCAAAGCTTGTGCATGATTGGCGCGCCGAGAGTCTTCAGCAGAAAAAAAAGGGTGGAAAAACAGGCGAGGCTGCTAGTGAAAACGATGGAAGGCCAACAACTCGGGAGATCAGGAAAACCTTGACTAATACGACTCGCACACGTTACAGGACTGTTGTGAGTGTGGAAAGGACGAGCAGTAGGCGGGTATCTTGTATAGAGAGGGAACGGTTTGTGAAGCTACTCTACGATGAGAGCCGAGTGATAAGAAAACCGGGAACTTTCCGGTTGTCGGTGAGGAATTTCTCTTGAAGATGGTGCTGAGTATTTTAGTCCTAAAGGATTGCAACTGTGCAATTCTGTGTAACAATTTATGTGACTAAACGTGGAACTGAAGTACTCGTACCTAGACGGCCATATGGAGAATTTAGCCAGCCAGGTTATTTACTCTCCTCTTTAGGTTAGCGAATACTTCAAGGGGGCTGTATGCACGTAAGGCAGAGGCCACTCTTGGCGCGCCGAGATTTCCCCCAGTCATTCCCAGTCGTGGGAATTATTCAGTTTATCAGACTTCTTCACTTCTTCCAATCCCATTTCTCGAAGACTCCACCGGGGCTGCATCCCCAAAAAGCAATTCCTGTCTCGTCCGCACCCCACCCCCCTTCCCTGCCTGGTCAATCCCGCTGTGGCTTGATGCTTGAGTAGTAAGTACGAAGCAGGTAGCCTGGGCAACTCAACTCGCGCGTCCCACCCCGTCGGCGACCCGTTAAACCCATTAATCACTCACTGACTTTGCGTCGCCTCCACTGCTTCTACCCATATAAGTCCAGCTCGTGTCCCCTACTTCTTCCTCTCCTTTCTCTCCTTCCCCAGTCGAGCACTCAACCATTTCCCATTCCGTCTCCTCGCCGATAATCGACTTCATTGTCGCCCATCCAGACATTCAGTCGATCTTTTAATACACAACTCAAAATAATGGCCACCACCATTGCCGCCCCTGTGGTCAAGACCGCTGGAGGCAACAACGCCTTCCACAACTTCCATAATGATTTCGCTCATATCCAAGATCCTAATGAGCGAAGAAGACTCGCTCTCGCCGAGATAGATAAAGCTCCTTTCGGATGGTATCATGTTCGTGCCTGTGTTGTTGCGGGTATTGGTTTCTTCACCGATTCCTACGACGTAAGTAATCCATCAACCATTCCACAATATATACCAATGGAATCAAAATTAACCCCCATCAGATCTTCGCCATTAATTTGGTCACCGCCATGCTGGGTGTTGCTTTCTTCCAAGACAAAAAATCCAAGGGAACGATCCCATCCGATTCTGACACGGCCATAAAAGTCGCGACTTCAGGTGGAACTGTCCTTGGACAGTTAGGCTTCGGATATCTCGCAGACGTTGTTGGGCGTAAGAAGATGTATGGTCTCGAGTTGATCCTCATCATCTTTGCAACTCTCGCTCAAGCTCTCTCGTCACCATCTCCATCAATCTCCATCG
Source organism: Hymenoscyphus scutula (assembly GCA_001399465.1). Classification (NCBI taxonomy): domain Eukaryota; kingdom Fungi; phylum Ascomycota; class Leotiomycetes; order Helotiales; family Helotiaceae; genus Hymenoscyphus; species Hymenoscyphus scutula. The sequence continues at coordinate 70,460 of LKTO01000013.1, read as the reverse complement.
TCGGCCTCATCATTTTCTGGCGTGTTCTAATGGTTAGTAGAAGCGAATGAGACGAGAGAAAAATGTGCTAATGACTCGTAGGGTATCGGAATTGGAGGAGATTACCCATTGTCTTCGATTATCACTTCCGAATTCGCTACCACCAAGTGGAGAGGTGCCATGATGAATGCTGTCTTCGCCATGCAGGGTATCGGTCAATTTACTGCTGCTATCATGGCATTGATCGTTACCGCCGGTTTCAAGGAATCTTTGATCACCGGTAGCAAGGCGTCGACCTGTACTGGTGTTTGCCAACTTGCTGTTGACAAGATGTGGCGTATCATCATTGGCTTCGGTGCTGTTCCAGGTTGTGTTGCCCTCTACTACAGATTAACCATCCCAGAAACTCCTCGTTATACCTTTGATGTTGCTCGCGATGTGGAGAAGGCTGCCGAGGACGCCCAAGCCTACATGCACGGAAAGGCTGAGGGTGAGGTTGATGAGATCCGCCGTGTCACTGCCATGTCCCAACAAGCCCAAGCTCTCGATATCCCCAAAGCTTCCATGAGAGATTTCGTTGCTCACTACGGACAATGGAAATACGGCAAGGTTCTCCTCGGTACAGCTGGCTCATGGTTTTTCCTCGATGTGGCGTATTACGGTCTCGGTTTGAACAACTCCATCATTCTCTCGGCAATCGGATACTCTGGCGGAAAGAACATGTACGAAATCTTCTACAAGACCGCTGTTGGAAACTTGATCCTTGTCTGTGCCGGTGCTATTCCAGGTTACTGGGTTTCAGTCGCTACTATCGACACTCTCGGTCGTAAACCAATCCAAATTGGAGGTTTCGCTATGCTCACGATCATGTTTATTGTTATCGGTTTCGCTTACGACCATTTGTCCGGTGGAGCTCTCCTCGGTCTCTACGTCATTGCTCAATTCTTCTTCAACTTCGGTCCTAACTCTACTACCTTCGTTGTCCCTGGAGAATGTTTCCCAACCCGTTACCGTTCTACCTCCCACGGTTTCTCCGCTGCCTCAGGAAAGATGGGTGCCATCATCGCCCAAGTCGTCTTTGGTCCTCTCCGTACCCGTGGTGCTAAGCCAGGAGCTACCGGAAAGGATGCCTCACCTTGGTTGAAGCACATCATGCAAATCTTCGCTCTTTTCATGTTAGCTGGTCTCTTGACATCTTTCTTGATCCCCGAGACCAAGCGTAAGACTCTCGAGGAGCTGGCTGGTGAAGTTCCAGGGTATGTTTTCTCCCCCCCTTTCACTTTCTCAAACACTGCTGATATTTCATCTAGAACCCCCAGTTACGACCCAGCCAACGGAGGAGCTCACCAACGCAAGGTCTCAGAAGATAACTCTGCATCCGGCTCGAAGGAGATGGCTGTTGGCAACGACAAGATTGTCTAAACATGTCCTTCAGTCTATTCACATCTCTTTTCCAGCTATTCTTTCTTTACAGTGCCTATTGGCTGCTGGCAAATTTCTTTGAAAATAATTTTGGGGCAAAGGGGGGGGGCTTAGGAACGGTCTCGGGGGACTAGATGATACCATTGTTTGTGACTGACTTTTTTATGGTCTGGTAAAGGACTTTGTTAAAAGAAAAATCTTTCGTAGATTTGCCAGTGCGCTTTCTTACATAATGTAGAAGGGATCGAGTAATACAAACCCGATTTAAACCAACCATCTTGGCTTTGTCTGTTTGATTTGGACTTGGATATCCGATACTTGCATCGTGACCTTTCTTCTTGTAGGCCATTAATTCATGTTTTGAAAAGCTGCCATCAATCAGACCTATTTTTACCAACCCATTTGGACATTCCCTACATCGCCGCGAGACTCAAAGATAGGTAATGGAGGAGCCCAAGCTCTAGGATCTTTCTTCCTCGTCTAAGCTTTCCGGATTTGGCAAGAGGTTCCTCATGTCCTTCTTCAAACGACAATTTTTGAAGTGATTTCAAGCTGCGAATAAAAGCATGAAGTAGAGCAACAGCATCGTTGATACAAGGCTCAAGGCCAGAAATATAATTGGGTTCCGCTCTAAATAAGCATCTCCCTCCTGAGGTTTCGCTGACCAGTTCTAAGATTGCTAAGTAACAATGCTCATAGTTAAGTATCATAAGCGTTGAAGCTGTAATCTTTAGCGTCCACTAAATCGGTCTCTGTTGGATCTGATCATTTACTATCCTCGAAATATTCTTCGAGGTTTGTCAAGTTCCGAAGAACTTTACTAGGAAACCACAAAACTCATGTCAAACATAGTGGAACTAAACACAGCTTAATCCAAATCAGAATATCAAGTTGTCCATCGACTGACGTTTCTACCCAAACTTTTACCCGTTTCACATCTCACAGCACTCTCATGTCCTAATCTCACATCAAATAATTGTGAAAATGCTAGTGGGGAAGCAAAAGCTGTTCCATCTTAGATACCAAAAGAACACGCTCGAGTTCAAAATAAAATTGTGTCAGGCGGAGGAAAGGGGGGGTTTGACTTAATTGATCCCTAAACCTTTTATGGGTCTTCAAGTTTCGTCTCTTAAATCTCTCACAACATAAATAACTAAAAGAAGTAGTCTACTAGATCTCCTTATAATCTACTTCGCTTGTAGGTAGAAACACAATTGAACAAATTCCCAAATTCCCGTACAAGTACTCGATATCGCGCATCATAGGTCCGTACCAAAGCCCTCGTCATAGTCGAGGTCGCTCTTTCCCTAAGTTGACCGGCAATTCCAGGAAAGTACCTAACTAGACTCGGGGCGACTCTTTCCTACTCAACTTCAACTTACTATGAGAACAAAAGGACGGAAGTTATACTCTCATGTTTTTTTAACTATCGGGTCGTTTCTCCCTTGAAATGACCTCAACGACTCTGCTATTCAACATTTAGGTAACCTCATAGCCTCCATTATTAGGAACGAGAGAAGTAGAGAGCAAGATTGGAGATTTAGGGAAGTTTGAGGCTAGGTAGAGGTCAAGAATGGCGTTCCTCGCTTGGATGTCTTGACCTCGTGTCAACCTTACCACCACCTGTCTGTCACCTTGCTTCGCTCATTCAATTCCTCTTGTATAGACCTGGGGTACCTAGTGCTGCCATGTCGAGAGTAAAAATGGAAAGCACGAACTCGATCGAAGATAGTGGCCTCACCTTCGCTTTTTCGCTTCTTGCGTCTCGGCTTCTCGAGTGGACCACTTGGGGAGACTGCCTCCATGGCTATGTCCCCTTTCCACTGTGATAGGTTTAGTCCTACTTCCTACGACGAGAGCAGTCTAGGCAGACAAAGGCAAGGCGACGCATTTCACGTGCCTCCTTGACTTATGTCGAGTTGAGCTGCAGTGTAGGAAGTCCCGTCGTCCCTTACCTCGACTAACGAGTTAGAGAATAAAATCGGCCCTTCCCCCTAACTTGCTGAACCCCAGGTGCTGCTGACCGTTTCCAGGTTTCCTAAAATGTATCTTGAGGAGATAGCAGTTCAAGACACCGCTGATGGAAAGTTTACCATCTAATCTAATTAGTTCCCCCCTTGACCTAAAATTAACACCAGGAATGCAGAGACTTCACAATTCCCAATGAAACCGTTTTTGTTATCCTCGCACCCTCCATCTAAGAATAGGAAGCCCTCATGCTCAATTTTGTTCCAAAGCACTTATTTCTCACTTTCTCGCGCTTCGAAGGTATTCACCCAAGACTGCTGCACAATCAAAACATTTCATCATATGTGAGAGTATAGTCATAATATAAGAAAAAGTTCAATACACAACTCCTTTTAGGCCTACCCTGCAAGATTCCTGCAGCAAGTATGATACATCAAAACGCCAAAGCAAACATATGCAAGGAACCGAAGTACCTGTCCTGGTCTCGATCCAAGTTGCTCTCCATAAACACGCGCAACACCTATTTATTCGCTGTCGTCACTCTCCACAACTTTCTTACCTTCCTTTTTCGCCTTCTTCTCTTTCTTCTCCTTCTTCTTGCGCTTTCTCTCGGCCTTTTCTTCTGCCGTCTCGCCCTCGTGACGTTTTCGTTTCTTCCCAGTCTCGTCTGCGGCGTTGCTGACCATCGAGGTGTCGGGATCGAAAGCTGGGGAGGTAGGGGCTGCAGCGGCTTCCTCCTTAGCCTCGATTTGGGCTACTGGAGCAGGAGTTGTTCCATCAAGAGGAGCATTAAAATCCTTGTACTCGGTATTCCACTTGGCAGGTGTTGCCTCATTCGGTCGGCCGTATTTGTCGAGCTTTCCATCAGACTTCATTTTCTTCTTCTCCAACGCAACTGGACCTAAGCCCCATCTTCTTGGGTAGAGATCTCTCTCCATGATACAACGTTTGACCTTGGCAACGACTCCGTGATCGCAAGTAGAAAGCTCGACAGTTGACATTTGTGCGATTCCAAGAGCAATAGCCTCTCCCTTGGTGGTCATGAGCACAACCTCCTCGTGAACCTCAATTCCGGCCTCTGTAAATTTGTTAGTGAAGAATTCCTGGCGGAGAAATCAGAAGAAAACTTACCATATCTCAACAAACCTGGAATCATGAGCTTAGCTCCGTAGCATACAGCGTTAACTGCACTATCCTTGACAACAATTCTTTTATAGGTGGTGAGAAGTGTCTCCAATGGGGAGATAACAGTTCTCAAGTAGGACTCGTCCCGAGTGTTGTCCTGCATCCACTGTGCATCCAAGACATCGTGGAGAGTTACCATTCCGACGTTCTCGTCCATTGCTCCACTTCGTACTCTTCGAAGTTCCTGCATGTGTGCACCGACCCCTAAGAGCAATCCCAAGTGTACACAAAGTGTACGGATATATGTACCAGCCTCGCAACTAACCCAGAAAACACCCAAATGTCTATCGTTATCGAATTCGTAAAGTTTGCTCTCGTGGATGGTTCTGATTCTCAACTGTCTCTTGACAGCAGAGATCAGTGGGGGCCTTTGGAAAAGGGCACCGGTCAAGGTCTCGAGCGCGCGCGCAAATTGCGCCTCACCGCCAGGAAGTTTATCGTGTAATCGGATGACACAGACATACTCTTTTCCAGCTCCTTGTTGCGACTTGACGAGTCTTGTTGCGCGATCGATGCAGACAATCAAGCATCCGGTGACTTTTGGATCGAGGGTTCCACTGTGACCAGTTTTCTCGACTCTGTTGGCAAGGTTTAATTAGCATGAGGATGTCAGAAAGATTGAAAGACTTCCGCACCTTAGCATGCGCTTTACCCAGGCGACGACTTCGTGACTGGAGGGGTTGGAGGGTTTATCGAGATTGATCACTCCAGAGCTGATGTAGGATTTCAGATCGCGCTTGAGTGGGGTGCATCCATTGGGAATTGGGGTGAAATGTCCAGTGCGAACCAGTACTGCGAGCTTGAGTTAGCAAGATTTGCGCAGGTATCTGAGACATGTGTGGCATACAATTGTTGTAGTTCTTGAGGAGCAATGGCCATGAGCTGGTATCAACCGCAGGAGTGGTAGCTTCTGGCTTGATCGTGTACTCGACCTCTTTTTTTGCAACGACCATAGCCATCTTGACGGCTATTGAGAGATATCACGGGAGTTCCTGATATTCTCTAGTGGTTGCGCTGATGTTGTTGAGCAGTCAAAATCTGCATGAACCTCGAGAACTTTCTTCAAGAGCTTCGATAATTTTTGCCGAAGCTAAATTTCAGTGGAGGGATCTTTAGCGCGGGCGATATGTCACGTGTTTATCAAGACCGACATTTTCCCGACACCTCAGGTTATCCTCCCGAGACACTTCAAGCATACAAGTATTTGTGGAATTATTGACACCGCCTGCAGAGTTATCACTCGAAAGATTTCACAGTCAATTTTAACATGTAAAAAACAGGGCATTGGCAAAGAGTAAAGCTTTGTTCCTAATAATCCACTTCCTCTTGGTGTCGTTTGTTTCCATAATTCATCGAGACAATTCTGCAATCACCCAAGTCGTTGGCCACTTCCACGGGCCTTCCATGAGTCCGGCAATGGCCCAGAACCTCCCTCCTTGGCCTGAGGGCGAGCAATGGCAGTACCATAGCCCTTGTGAGTAACTGTAGTTTGCTTCGTCTCCCACATCCGTCGAATGAACCCTGGTGTGGGCAAGAGATTCCTTCCACCACCATACTCTGGCCAGAGCTTTGTCAAGAACAAATGCAAGTGAGCCGAGATGAGACCAATCAATGATACAATTGCCGTAGTCTTTCCTGCAGTCAACCAAGTCAAGAGGACGAGACAATAAGGCATCCATTGTGCAGGAATAGTGACAATATAAAGGGTAGCCATCTGACCTCTAGCATCTTGGCTCTGCGTGTAGCATAGTGCAAGAATAAGAGCCGAGGTGTAGAAACCAGGACCTGTTATCAAGTAACATAAACCCTATGAATCGTTAGTCAAGACAGCTTTATACTATTTCTCAACAGAGATATCTTGATAAGAAGTGTAGGGAGCTACAACCACTCTAGCGAAGTAGGGGAATCGCAAAAGTTTATTCTCAAGAACTTCCCACCACGCCTACACCGCGAACTGGCCCTTTTTGGATTGATTGCGAATGATGGACCAGTCGAAGTGCAGGGGTAATCTTCCTCATCTCCAGGAACCGCAATAGTTGGGAGCAATGCACTACGCGGGCAGATAATGTGAGGTGTATTGTGATGTGCCAAAGAAAAGAAAATAGGTATCGTCTGAGGTATTGGATGGAAACTTACCAAAGATGTCAAGCACACGAACAAGAGGTAAGTGAAATATTCTCCCGGTTGAGTGAACTTTGGGGAAGCTGTTTCCAGCTTGGAGCTATATGTGTATACTGTTCCCAAGTCAGCCAAATTCCCCGACCCTGATGGTGGTGTTGTGTTGGTGGAGCGTACAAAAGTAGGTATCCATCAATACCGCAAACCCGTCCCCCGTCAACAGAAAGCAAGTCGCAATTGACCATATGTTTGGGGGGATCTTCATCAAGAAGGGCGGATAGAAGACGAAATGGACGTATGATACCATCTTGGTATGTACAAGGATGGACATGACGGCTGCGGAGGCAGCGATTGTCCTGCACTGAATCAGCATCAGCATTAATGGAGGCGAGGCGGGGAAAGAGTAAATAGAACCCGCGTTGAGAGCTTACCGGGAGATGGGTGGGCACTGCCGCCAGTAGTCTAGGGCCGACATGATGGGGAATGAGGTTCTGCGAAGCTTCAGAGATGGGTAGGAAGCACGAGGAGGAGGAGGATGTGAGTTGGGCGGGTGGTGGTAGAAAGTAGAAAGTTGGTGATGCCAAAACGCGAGGTGTTCTTTCGTACAAGTATCCAGGCACAGCATAGTACGTACAAGTAGCACGACAGGGTTATCTGGCTAGCCGTATTCCCGGCGGACAATAGGTAAAAGCAGCAATAAATCGTCGTACCCTCAAAGTTGTGTTAAAAAAATATCTTGGGCACTAAATCAATGGAACAATTTAAAACATTGTCTTCGACATGTAGCATAAGAAAACTAAATTATTTTGAATACTGTACTTTGTACCACTGCTTTCTTTGGGTAGTCCCTGTACAAGTAGGTACCAGCCGGGTACATATATAAGTACCAGTACCGATGTTAGACCGACTCCGATGACGGCCCGCCACTTGAAAAGTTACCCCGCCAAAACAATTTCACCATCTCTACCTACTTGACCCTTACACATTTTGTTATATTTTGCTGATTTCTCTTCAGCTTCATCTAGCAAAAACACCGCAATCATGGCTGCAAAGTAAGTATATCCTACACCAACAATTCAGCTTCAATCTAATGCCTCCCAGGAAAGTGCTTATGCTTGGTGCTGGTTTCGTCACACGTCCCACCCTTGATATTCTCAGTGACGCTGGAATTGATGTTTCCGTTGGTATGGCATCCTTTCCATCAAATTCCTGAAGAGGTTGATTAATACTTTCCAGCTTGCAGAACCCTCGAAAGTGCCAAAAAGCTTTCTGAAGGTGTGAAGAACGCCTACCCAATCTCCGTCGATGTCACAGACGAAAAGGCTCTCGATGCCGCAGTTGCAAAACACGACTTGGTCATCAGTTTGATCCCATATACCTTCCACGCAACCGTCATCAAATCTGCCATCCGAAACAAGAAGAACGTGGTCACCACCAGTTATGTTTCCCCAGCAATGCTCGAATTGGAGGACGAGTGCAAGGCCGCTGGTATCACAGTCATGAACGAGATCGGTCTTGACCCAGGAATTGATCACTTGTACGCCGTCAAGACAATCGAGGAGGTCCACAAGGCTGGGGGGAAGATCAAATCTTTCTTGTCATACTGTGGAGGGCTCCCAGCACCCGAGGCTTCCGACAACCCTCTTGGTTACAAGTTCTCCTGGTCCTCGCGTGGTGTTTTGTTGGCATTGAGAAATGCTGCCAAGTACTACAAGGATGGAAAGATTGAGGAGATTGAGGGTAAGGAGTTGATGGCCCACGCAAAGCCATACTTCATCTACCCTGGGTTCGCATTCGTTGCCTACCCAAACAGAGATTCTACCCCATACAAGGAGCGATACAACATCCCAGAAGCCGAGACTATTGTCAGAGGTACCCTCAGATACCAGGGTTTCCCTGAATTTGTCAAGGTTCTTGTTGATATGGGATTCTTGAGCGATGAGCCCCAAGAGTATCTCAAGGAGCCAATTCCATGGAAGGAAGCCACCTCAAAGATCCTTGGAGCTACTTCCCACTCAGACACTGACCTCACATGGGCAATTGAGTCCAAGACCTCTTTCAAGGACACCGAGGAGAAGGAGCGTATCGTTGCTGGACTTCGATGGATTGGTGTCTTCTCTGATGAGAAAATCATCCCCCGTGGCAATCCACTCGACTCTCTTTGCGCCACTCTTGAGAAGAAGATGCAATTTGAGGAGGGAGAGCGTGATCTTGTCATGCTTCAACACAAGTTTGTCATTGAGAACAAGGATGGTAGCAAGGAGACCAGAACCTCCACTTTGGTCGAATATGGTGATCCAAAGGGTTACTCTGCTATGGCCAAGTTGGTCGGTATCCCATGCGGTGTTGCTGTCAAGCAAGTCCTTGATGGTACTATCTCCGAGAAGGGTATTCTCGCTCCTATGTCTTCCAAGCTCAACGATCCATTGATGGCCGAGTTGAGAAAATATGGTATCTTCTTAGTTGAGAAGACGATCTCATAGAGGGAATCTCTTTATAGATCGAGCTCTTTTATAGCTGGATGGTTCTCACTTAAAAGCTTATAGAAATGAAATGATTTTAAGAACCACAAAATATGTACATACTCTCTAGTATACTTACTTGATTCACCGACTACGTGACTCCTATAGTATCTTGTGGTCAGTCTATGAACCTTCAATATTTTCCTCGCTATATCTATAATATCGCAACAAGAGCTACAACCTTGGATGGTTCTGCATGAAAGGATTGCTTTTGGGGTACCATTTTTCTACACACTGATCTCTTGGAATTTATAATTTTTTCCGTGTTCAGCTTCTAATCATACCGCTTACAATTATTTCTGTGTACTGGTCCCAAATCACATATTTGGAGAGGCCGTGGCCGATTTGTGGTTTTGGATGGCGGTGAGAGTAATTGAGATTGATGGAATGGAATTGAGAGAGTGGTGAGAGACCCAGGGGACAGAGTGATGTTTAAAAGGTTTTATTTTAAGAGACTGTTTTTGAGTAGTGGAGAAAATGCTCACGAGGGTAGATAAGTTTGCGCGGTTGTTCGACAAAAAGAAACTGGAAATTGTTCGAAACGCAATGTGAAGGTTCCGTAAAGAGAGATTTCTTTTCTGTGGAAATTTATGTGAGGTGTCTTTTTTATGTTTTTCTGATTTATCTTCCCCGAAACAATCACCAGAGTTTTGCCACCGTCGAATGTGAGGCGATTGCGAGAGTAAGTGGGAAAAGAATTGCTGTGTAGTAACTCTTCTCTTCGTGGAAAATAACACTCAATCTTTTGCTGCTTAAAGTGCAATATTTAGATCGTGTAGTCTTAGGAACAATTCTTTGCCACTTTACAATCCCGACAAGTGCTTTGTCTACATCTAGCCGAATGCGTCGGGGGAGAGAAGAGAAGTGTAAAGAAGCAAGAAATTACAAAGAGAACAACATCGATAACCAAGCAATTATCTCGATATTCACTCCTCACAGTAACAGCTCTCAGAAGCTGCTAGCTTTTAAATCCCACCCATGACTTGCTCCAAAATATGTGTAAAACAGAGAGGAAGAAAACATACACCTGCGGCCACAGCACCGCCACGTACGAGCCTTGCGTCGCCTCCACCTATCTCGACTCTGGCTGTCCCCACGGAGATGTGATAGGCGACCGTGAGAACCAGGATTTCGATGTTCCTTGTCTCTCCTGCAAGATCCTACGATCAGGATACATCTGGACCCTCATCCAGAACGCCATCATCATTGATTTCATCCTAGGAGGCCTCTTCTGGACGATGGGTCCGATCAAAGAGCTCGTCGCTGCAAGCTCAGTATACTTTTTTGGTACACTATTTACACGTATCTGGATGGTGGTGGTTCATTTGTGGACCATTTGTGTGATTGGTGGTTGGTTTTGGGAGGAGGGGTGGCCATTTTCGACGGACTATGAAGATTTGACGCAGGCTAAAACCCCAGTTTTCGAAGACAACACCACTTCATCACGAGGGGGAGGAACACGAAAGGGAGGAACACGAAAGGGAGGAACACGAAAGGGAGGAACACGAAAGGGAGGAACACGATGGGAAAGCACTCAGACGCATACACACTCTGAAGGAAGGACTTAGACACGATGGGATAATGAAGGCTTAGAGTTTGAGATTTGAGGGTAGCGACCTGGAGTTTATAATGTATCTCTAAGCCTGATTTGGAATACCAACTCCTAACTAAACTGTGCTAAAGCAATCTACGTTACTTCCCCTCATCAGTGATCCCTATGTTACTGCTCTCTTTCTCTCTTCAAGATGCATTTTATGCCCCTAAGAGCTTTTCGGATATTCGACTCAGGGCAATTGATTCTGTCTCTATGGATCTTTAGGTTTTCAACTCTGCTGGGAATTGTGTACTTCATCACCTTTGGCAGTCTAGATGTTGTTTGATCACTATTACATCAAGTAGTGAGTCTAGAGACTGCATACAACTAGCACGAGGAGGAGTCGGATGGTCAAACTTCACTTTTTGGTTGAGGTGTTCCGTTCTCAACCTTGCTTGCTCCTTCTCAACCACTTAAGGGTGGTGGAGTGCGTAGTGACTTCTCATCACGAATCTTCAAGACTTCCCCTCTCTGTAATCCCTCTACCATTCCTCGTATTCAACTATCCTGCAAATAAGCTAATGGTCCCTCAACCGTAGCTGATAGAAACCAACGCAATATTAATCAGCGACATCATGTCCCATCAGCATTTCTTTGCGTAATCAAATTCAGCTTCACTTTTGCATTCCCACATCTTAAACAATTTGTGCTCCAGCACGCATTTTCTTAGCACCGAATAGTTTCCGTTTCCACTTACTTGTCATGTTGATCGAAGTCTCAATCCCTCTCTAGAAATCTACGAGGGGTGCGTCGCGTGGGTACCGGGTATCTAGAGCTCTATCTCTGGTCCAAAAGAAACAGCAGAGACTAATCCAAAGAGCCGTGCTTCGACGCCGGAAGAATAAGTTGTGCTAAAGAGGTCGAAAAGCTAGGGTTTAGTGGACCTCCGATACTTCAAGTCATTGGGAAATATAACCGCTCTTACTAAAGAATTGAATCCCCAAGAGAGACTCTCAAAAAGACGGGTGATTCTTAATAAAGCCCTTATCAGATCAAGCAAAGAAGGAAAATTACCAGAGCGCTGATATACCTTAAAACTAGGAGACCGTGATCCTAACCTATTCCCCCACAGTCGACTACATTTTTTCTAAGTTTCATTTACCTTTAGGACAAGTATACTCTCGTAGCTATATACGAATTATAAGAAAGTACTCTTCCTTAGATACTATAAACTAGTAGATCTTACTAAGTAAAATCTAGTATTTTCTATTTACTATTGACTAATAATATTACTACTTAATACTTACTATTAGATAAGATAACGTATTTCCCGGTCGAGCTGATCACCCGGTCAAGCCAATTACTAGAATACTAAAATGCTATAACTTTACAAATATTATAACAACGTTATTCAAAAAACCCTAGCTACTCTATACTAATCAAAATCTAAGATACCTTACATGTACGAGCATTATGTCTAACCTAATTACATAAACTATAACGTCACTACTTACCTTCTAAGCACTAGCGCTGTACATTGTCACTACCCTCTTCCTGCTGAGTTTGAGTACTTTGAACAATTTCCCTGCCTTCCTCAACTGTAAGACTTCCACCTTGGTAAATACGCCTCTTTCGCTTTCTCTCCCTCCTCTTTTTAAACTGATTTACCTCTTGTAGCGCCTTGATTTCAGCTCTCATAAGAGTAGCGCCGTGTGCTATAATTTAAGCCCCCTTAGTAAGCCAATCAAATGCCTCGTTGATTGATGTAGGAGAGCTATTTTGGTGTTGTACGATACGGTTTTTAAGATATATCGTCTAGAATTCAAGCTCTATTACGTTCTGTAGCGTCTTTAGGGTCCAGATTAGCTCGTTTATAGGGGGTGGAGTTAGTGTCTTGAGCCTTAGATCAAGGTGAGAAAGGACGTTCTCTAGATTGTACGGTACTAAGCTAGTTGCTTGAAATCCACTCTTAATATTCTGCTCTATAAATGTAGCGTCGAATACCTCTTTAAATATAGGAAGGAACTCAAGCTTAGTAATATACTGAATTCTAACCCGAACGAGATTCTCAATTTGCTTGCTATATAATGCCTTTAGTGGGCTAAAACAGCCAATGTCAAGAGGCTAGAGGATATAAGATGAGTATAGTGGTATACAGAGAGTAATAATACTATTGTCCTAACAGTATTACTGAAATTAAACTAAAATATATAACTCGTGGCCATTAAGAACAAGGAGTCTATATTGCCTAACTGTATAACCTTTTGTATACTTATTAAAGTGTTAAATCTATTCAAATCCAATCTCGTTTGTTGTCTATCTATTCTCACTTAATGTAATTACCTAATCTTTTAGAAGGCCTGAGTCCTCGTACCAAGCTAAGAGGTGGTACTATCCCTTAAAAATAATAAATAGAGGAAGTACCCAACCACACAAGTTTATGCCTTGTATAATCGAAACCTACTCCCTATTTCCTAGCTAAGTAGTCTTTAGACGATTCCTTGACTCTAAGCTTGTAACAACTCTTGCAGTTGTAATAACCCCTATAAGAAACCCAGCTTCGTCGAAGTTATATATGTCCTCCTCCGCGATCCTATATTTAGCAATTGTATTTTATACAAGCCTAAACCAGTCTCTAAGAATTATAGGATCTTCGCACTGAGCTCTTTTGTAATTGTACTTACGGCTGAATTTCGTTTTAATCTCTGTACAACGTTTGATAAAGGTAGAAGTCCAATTCTTACCTACAGGAGGCGCGTCGCGTTCAGAGAGAAGAAGGTCTACCATTTCTCAAACAGCTACTAGCCAGGGTAGGAATCCGCGCAAATCTAGGTTAAGAATATATCGTACAATAGCTAGCTCTTCTTCAGAGGTAAGTCTTTAAGTATTAGAAGGAGTATTACGTCGCGAAGGAATTCCGTGTATTCAGTCGTAGAGGGTTGTATAAGGCACGTCGTAGGCTTTAGCGTAAGCTCACATACTCTCAAATTAACCTAAATTAAAGGCTTGAACAGCTAAAAGAATACGAGCCTCTTCATTAGAGGGTTAGGATTAATTAAGTAGTAGTATTTTAATTTCAAGTTAAGTGTTACGTTTTGGTGTTCCAGTGATCGGCTCGACCGGGTGATCGGCTCGACCGGGAAATACGTTATATATATATATATACTTGATTATATAATAATTATAGACTTTTATATAGTATAGTAAATTTAGTAAATCTAATAAGCTAATAAAATTATTCAAAGAGTAGTTTTCAATTTTATTTTAGATAGATACTTATTCTACTCTGTAGAAAGTTCTTTTAAGTAAATTAAGTAGAATAGCTTAATATAATAAAGTTTACTTAATATATTAGAGAGTAATTCTAATTCTCTCGATTTGTAATAAAATTGGATAAAACTAGTTAATTCTAGAATTATACTAGTACGTTATAAGATATAGTCGCTTAAATATAGCGTGGTAATCCCTAAGCTGTAAAGCCCTAGTGGTTGCTAATTACTAGAATACAGAGTGTTGTTTTCACTAAACACCAAGTAGGTGATACACGCCAGCGTGATAGTTAACCGAAAAGGTCGCCAAATTTCAAGGTAGCTCACCCCACCCCCAACTCAAAAAGAGGCTTCAAGACAACATCAGGTAGGAATTTAGAAGCGACGTGTTCATAAGATCTCATTTCGTCATAGGAGGAGTCTAGAGTCTAGAAAGAGACAAGCGCTCAAAAAACCCGCAAAAAATGCACCCACAGGCGACCCAGCAGCGCACCAACTCTGATATCAAAACTCCATCCCCAATGCAATACATCCCCCCTTTAACGCCAAAGCCAAGAAAACATCCAATCTTCAAAGTGGTATCAAACGCCCGTGAAAAGGGCCAAAAGCAAAGTGGCCCAACTCAATTTCTACCATGGGAACCCCCCCCCCCCCAAAAAGCAACAGGAAATTCAAAGGAGAAGTAAGGAAGGAGAACCCCTCAAAACTTCTCCATCAAATTCATCCTCACAGTCCACATCCGAGCTCTTTTCCCAAAAATATACATGGGTACCGTCGTCCCCATCAAAACCAATTGTATGACACCCAACCAGATAAAGACAGTTCTCGACCCATCCGCCTCCAGCCACCGGTTGAAGAACAAGCTAAACACCAGCCCATGGAAGATGTTCTTGCTAAAGTTCAACGTGACAAGCGCCTCCCCCGCATACTGTCGATAGCTATCAACACAAAACGTAATTGCAGTCGTACTCGCAAGCGAACACCCAAACGAGATAATCCCAAAAAAGACAGTGGGAACAATCCAGGCATCCCGTTCATGCGCCGACCAACCGAAGCCCATGAGTCCAGCGACGGTGGTGAGTGTAATTGGGATTCCCATGACGAGACGAAATTCCGGTTCATACAAGCCTCCGTTTCGCTTCGTCATGGCGCGTACGATCACATCACTGACCTTTCCGGCGACGGCTGTTCCAAGAACTCCGCCTATGAAAGGGGAGAGATAGATGAGACCGGTCGAAAGGGCGGAGAAATTATAAGTGTCATGCTTGCGATAGATTTCAGATACGGATTCGGAGAGGACAATCAACCACCCCACAGCACAGGCGTAGACCCCAGCAGACCAGAGCACAGCAGGATAGGCGAATAAGATGAATGGACGAATCGCCACTCGAATCCATTTATCATTACTCAATCGTCCACTGAAAGGCTTCATCTGCTGGACGAATGATAGAGGTGGTCCTTCTCTGAGAGCATGGGTGTATCGTTGCGAATGTGGTGTGGGAATGGTGTCTGAAAGGGGAAAGGAGACGGAACCATCAAAGGCCACCGGAGGTTCATCTTTAGAGTAGGTACGGCCTGCCGGAATATAAGTTTCTTCATTTTCCCGTTCGGATGTATAAAAGGGAGAGTTGATAGTTCGAAGGTCTGGGGTGGGTGGACAACCGCCTGCAGGTTGGACTCTTGCCTCAAAGTCGTGATGAGCTAGACTTGGTCGTGCCGATCGGTTATAAAGAGCCGGGGCTTCTTCAGTAGACACACCTAGATTCAAAGGATAATGGTTCTCTTGGGAATAAGTGGCCCCATCCGCTTGTCTTTCCAAGTCCTTCGAGTGTGCATTGTCATCAGCAAAACCAACACTTCGGGCAGTTGTCCGGTGTGCAAGTGGTGGCTTCTGTGGGTTGGTGGGATCATGCTTTTCAGCATCTTTGGGATCCTTGAGCGAAGTCATAGTCGAGGCTTGTGAGATCTTTTTGGGTGAAAATAGAGAGGTTTTGGAGTGGTGAGAGGATTTTCGGCTTTTTGGGTGGGGTGTTCGATCCCAAAAGGACTCAGGAACGAAAAAGAAGAGCAAGACACCACAAAATCCAACGACTATAGATACAATCCTGTAGCAAAAGTTAGAACCATGCTGTTGAACCAATATCTTTCCGTAAACTTACCAAAACACCCATCTCCATCCCATTCTCTCAATAACGGCAGCACTGACGAGAGGTACCAAATTTTTGCCTCCCAAAAGAAGTAATGTGTATATACCAATTCTATATGCGCGTTCATGAAGAAAGAAGATCTCGGCAATTGTGGCAGACGGAAGACATTCAACAGAACTGATCGAGACACCTTGGAATATACGGGCTACCAGCAAAGAATTGTACGTGGGGGACGCAGCGCACCAGACAGACGTGGCAATGAAGAGAATAGCACTGAATAGGTATACCGGACGTTTCCCGTATAAAATGGCAGTTGGAGAGGCAAACACAGAACCCACGCCAAGCCCCATCATGTACAATCCTGTTGTCAAGGCGACATCGGGAACACTGACGGCATAAGTGGTCGCAACATCGGAAAAGCCAGCTGCCAAGATTGGGGTCATACCACCACCGACCATACAATAAAGGCCCAAGGATAGTAATGCGGCATCTCGTCTCCATTTTGGCCAATTCAATGGGTCATTGTTGGATTCTTCTGGTTGAGGATCGAGGATGATAGCGCCGTCAGGAGTTGTCTTTTTAGGGTCTTGTCTATGCTCTTGCCTATGCTCTTGCCGCGAATTTCTCCGGCTTTGAGAGGGCGTCGAAGGTTGAGGAGGTAGAGTCGAGGACGAGGTTACTGCTGGTATATTTCGAAGTCCCAAAGGATGATTCCGATGGTCTGAGAGGAGCATAACAGAGCCTGAAAGCTGGCAATTAGCAAGTTTACTCTGTGCACTTCTACCATTGAGCATAATTACCAGGGACTTCATGGGTGGTAGGAACGTTCAAGATCCCGAGACTCCATTTGGTTGTTGGCCGTCCCATCCCCCCTTCTGATTCTAACTCGGCATCTTCCTTGACTTCCTGGGAGTCTGCTTCATTGTCGTTATTTGAAGCGGAATTTCGATTGAAAAACGAACGTGTGGCTTTGAGGAAACCCCGTTTAGGTCCCGTCTCCGGGGTAGCCATCCTGAAGCAATTACTGGCCTTGAATTGAGCTGTGAGAAAAGATTAGAGCGGGTATTGTAAAATCTATGTAAAAAGGTGAAGAGGGTGTCTCCAGAGATTTATATCTTGGAGGTTGAGGAGCGACTTTTGGAGGTCCATGAGAGAGTGTGTGATTTAAAGAGCGTTGAACATGTGTACAGGTGGTTGCAGGTAGTGTGGTGCGGAGGAGGGATTTAAAGCGGTATTTGTCGAGATAAGAGAGGATGCGATGTGAATGGTTGTGACTAGGTCAAGGAGTGGACACTCGATCACGAGTTGTTATGGTTGAGTTGACGGGAGGGAGAAATTCTCTAGGAAGGCGAGGGATGCTTGGTGTAGGAAATGAGGTGCTTCAAATGGAAGAGAGTATGGATGTGGACGAGGAACCTGGAAGAGATGTTTGTGATGAGAGGAAGGTGCGATGGAAGGTGCGATTGAAGAAGTTGCAGGTAGTGTCCATGAGGTGAGATTTACCTATCTATAACTTAAATGGTTGGGCTACCTACCTAGGTAGAGTATCCATGCTAGGACGGTGAGTAGAAGGGTCCACTTCAGGTTGGTATGAGTCGAGGCGTGAACCAACCGTTGACAGCATTAGACAGCAGTACCCAGCATTACCCATCGTTATCCATCTTTATCTCCGTCTGTCGAAGGGGCATCGATGGAGCCCAGCAAGCATTCCCCACGATAGAGAGGTGATAGAGACCTATAGAGACCTATAGAGACCTCCAGAGCAGGGAATGGACAGCTGCGGAGAAGCCTCGTGATAGTTGCACTCGGAGTCCACGCAAGAAGAGGTCGAAGAAAGTCCCCCGTGACCATTCTTTGTCTCAGGTCCAACACCGAATACCTGCTCTCCCCCCGCATTCCATTTTGACATCAATGCCCGTACAAGTAGTGCAAAAGTGCGGCTGTGGTGGCCAAGTCTTGAGCCAAGCCGATGACGTGAAGGGGAATCCCTGAAAATGGGTCGAGTTGGGCGCCCTTTCCGACCTGATCTCCAACGCGGTCAATTTGCAGCTGCTCGTCTGACACGATCCACGAGTCGCAAACACCATAATCACCCCCATAATGATTACTCGGCCTGCCTCAAGACTTCTGCGAGTCTCAATTGCGAAGAACAAGCCCCTGGTCTTTCCCATCCCTCGCCACTTCTCGAGCACCAAGGAGAATAAGGAGAAGAATAGGATATATACCCCGTATGTGAGGATGGGGTGGAAGAAGATGATGCTTCTTGATTCATAATTCCTCGTGCTGACAGCTTCTGCAGAGTCCGCCGGCCCGATGACTTCCAATCCTACCTCCTCATGTCCTCCTCCTCTCGAAAGCCTCTCTTAACCTTTGTCAGTACCATCCGATTTCTCTTGCATTGGTCCGGCCATGTGAAGGACTAGGTCCAAATATTCTGGATATACCACTTCGCTTGCTGTTTTGAAATTACGGGATGGAATCATACAAACTGTCTAAATTGGTCTTGAAGTATCAAGACTAGAGTTTCCCTACGCTATTTTGACGGAGTACCTGAGAACATAGTATGCCAATTGATATACAAACGAATACCACAAACCCCAAACACCTCTTACTCTATCTACACGATCACTAACCTCCAGACCAGTGGACGGCCTCCTACTGCAACACCTGTCGCACGGTCGCCCCTCTCCTCCACGACCTCATAGAATCCGGCGTTGGGGAAGAAGAAGGCGGGGTTTCCTTCTGCGAGGTAGAATACGATGCGCCGGATATAATGTCGAGTGGCTTTGGGATGACATATATGATCACATCGATGCCAACCCTACTATCCTTCGATCGAGGAGAAGCGCAGACGGAAACAAAACTCGTGGATCCAACGAAGTTCCGAGATACAGAATTCATGAAAGAATGGATTAGAAATGAAGCTAGGAGAGGCGGTGGTGGATCTACCGGATTTCCTCCTAGTGGAAATGGCTTATTTGGAGGCTTGTTTGGATCTTCGAAATAGAGGAACGATACACTGAAATGAGCAGTGGAAGCTGCATTCAATACTTTTTGCCTCGCAGCTCTCACAACTCTCGTTGAAAACCACGCTTAGACCTGGAACAAAAAGGATATCTTGTGTAAGAAGAATTACAAGTAAGTTTGTATTTAACAACGAGAATAGAAAAAACCTCCCATCAACAGGCAAGAATAAGTGTAAAAACATCAACAAAATGAAAGCATAATTCCCAGGAAAACCACCCGTGCGACGAGGTACAAGTATCGCCCAAGAGAAGACCCCCAAGCTAAAGAAAACCAAAATAGCTTCCCTGCAACATGACAGCTCAGAATATCAAACCAAAAAAGCTTATTCCATGAAGCTCTCACAATGTACTTACTAGTTCTCAGTCCGAGTCCACAAGACAAAATCCCTCCAAACGTTCGAACCAAAAAATAAACACCATCCCCGCGGAAATCCTAATAAGATGTGAAGAAAATACCAATGACGTACTTGTCTACTTCATCCCACCAAGAACCTGAAAAAACAAAACAAAAGCGGGTCTCACCACCCCAAACAAACGGACTTAATTCGCCCGAAGCATCCGGCATCGCTGTTGATTTGAAGGTTCTCCCCGGCCACTGGAGATAGGGGAGGGGTGAGGAGGGGGGCACAGGAGCTTAAATGCCTGCATTGCTCACTCATCAATTGCACATCTAGCCCACGATTTGAAATCGTTGTTTTCATCGTAGTAGTTACTCGTTCTTGCTTCTTGAATTTTTCCCCAGAAAAGTGTTTTCTCCCAAGTGTGAAAAAGAGGGTTGAAGATACGGTACCTATCACGACAGGATAATTCGAAGAAGGGAAGGGACGAATTGGAAGCTACCCCGCATCACTCCGTACCTACGGAATTAAAGAGCAACCTACCTACCTACCAACCTACCTAACCTGAGTTTTACCAACATCCCACACGATCACCCATCCAATCCATCCTCTCCATCCCATCCCAACCAAAACTTCCTCACATAAAAAACAACAACACCTCTACACATCCCATATCCAATTCCTCCCCCACCACCCCCTCAAAAATGTGGGAAACAACCAACGAACCCCCCACCTCCCCCCTCTGGAGTCCGACCTCACCCAAGGAAGGTCCCCAGGGGTTAGGACGAATGCAATCGCCGACGACGGTGCCCGTGGTGCGGCTCAAGAACCAGGGACGACGGATCGCGCAGATTGTCAAGTTGAAGCCGGAGTTTGTGGAGGAGTATAAGAAGTGTCATGCTAAGGTTTGGCCGGAGGTTTTGAAGCAGATTAAGGATTCGAATATTGAGGATTGTGGGTTTTTCTTTTTTTTATATTAGTTTTTGTTTCTTTTTTTGGATTGTTTTAATTTCTTTGTTTGTTTTTATTCTGGGGCGGGGAGGGCGATGGGAAATTGAGATGGGACATGGGACATGGGAGATTGGTTTAGTTGAACTATTGGGATGAATGCTAATTAGATACTTACAGATTCAATCTTCCACGACCCCGGAACTGGAATCCTCTTCGCCTCCTTCAAATATGTCGGGTACAACTACGCGGGCGACATGGAACGGATGAGGGAGAACCCGAAGGTTCAGGAGTGGTGGAAGATGACGGATTCTTTCCAGGAGTCTTTTGTTCCGGGGGCGAAGTGTAGTTATGATGGGGAACCTGCTTGGTGGAAGGGTGTTGAGGAGGTCTTTTATAACCCTTGATTTATCCTATTGGGGATTGAGGAAGAGAAGGAGGAAAAGTGTATATGGATTAAATCGATGGCTGCGCATTTTTGGTCCGGGTTTTGGAGGATCCGAATAGGGTTTCTTCTTGAGCGATGCTGGGACAGACAGAGTTTATGAATCAATGAATGCAACAGCTTTCAAAAGGTCATTCTGTGTCGTCTCTCTTGTCAAGTTCTATTTTATATTTGTTTTCAATTG
The DNA here is from genome assembly GCA_001399465.1 of Hymenoscyphus scutula. Lineage (NCBI taxonomy): Eukaryota > Fungi > Ascomycota > Leotiomycetes > Helotiales > Helotiaceae > Hymenoscyphus > Hymenoscyphus scutula. The sequence continues at coordinate 49,375 of LKTO01000013.1, read as the reverse complement.
AAATTTCCGGAAGAGTCAGGTGTGTTGGCAGGAAAGAAGGCGGTAAATACGAGGGTTTTACCTACCTCTCCAGGTCGTTGTTCTGACCCCTTTGGACAACTGGTTCTCTTTCTGATATTTTCTGCGACTTCTTTTCATGATACGTTTCTATCTGCCACGAGGCTGGCAAGCAGAGTCAATGCCGCTTTATCGATCCTACGATATTTTGGAACACAACACCAAGAAAAAGTAAGCCACATCCTACGCGGGGTAACTGATAGTCCAATAGGTGCACCTCATAGCTGCAGGTCGATTTAACCGGCAGCGTAAGCAAACTTCAGCTGTTCTTTGAATCTTTCCCAGCCTCCTCCACTTACTCGTTGTATATCCCCACGACCTGCGTTTCAAACTCTTCAACTCCGATGGCTGGAAATATAGAAGCACTCGGCTCCTTGAAAGAGGTTGTCACTTTTGGCGAGCAACTCGGTACAGCACTCGAAGGAATCGTCGAAGCCTTCCTCGATGAGGAGGTGCAGATGTGGATAGTCCGGGATATCACATCTGAGATCCATTCCACGACCTCGACTCTAAGGCGACTTCAAGATAAGCTCAGCACCGATGTTTCCAAGAATCAGCCTGCAGTATTCAACGATGCCGGTCTCAAGGAAGTCCAGGAATTAAGTCTGAAGTGTGGGAAAACCTACGAGACGATACTCGCCCTTGCCGATAAAGCCGTTGGCTTTAAAGCGGGTGGTAAGGGGATGGAGATTTTGACCTTTAATATAAATCTGAGGAATAGGAGAGGTGGAACATTACTTGTAAGAAAACCCTTGGCTTGTTAATAAATCAAGAGTATAATGTAATGTTAACTGTCCCATCCAAGGACCCTCTATCTTGGCGACCTTTCGCTAGATGTCATGCTCAGCTCCGTTGGGTAAACTATAGTCTCCTACTGAAACTGCACCTCGCAAGTATAGCACGAATACAATTATGGTAAGTACTTCACAAGCCCCGAATCTCTTTCCACTTTCCACTTTCCACTTTCCACGTTGTGCCAGATGCTGATTGGCTGACTTTTCAGCACGTCGGAGAAAACCTTTGCTACCTTCGAGGAGGAAGCGGGACTTAGAGCTATGGCTGTTAGTGTAAGGGCAAAGGAAAAAAGCGCAGGGAGACAATTGATACGTGGTCAAAGGAAACGCGAAAAGGAGGACGCTGCCTCTGAGTCTGATTCTGATTCCGAGGGTTCGGTTGGTGTTGGTACTGGAGTGTCCACTAGCGAGGGCTCTGTGATGTGCAAGTCTGTTGAGGACGAGACGAATCCGAAGCAGTAAGTCTACGATATTCTAGGTATCTTGTGAAAGGCTGTCCTCGTTAACAATTTTAACAGAGATTCAACTCCATCTTCCCCAGTTCTTACAACCAAAGATATTGAAGAATCTGGCTCGCCAGAAACCCCCAAGAAGAAGTCGGAAAGTGTAACATCAGGAACCAGCTCATCGAAGACGTTGACAGCAGACAATGAGATCTCCACGAAACATACCGATAAAACGGAAGGGTCTAAACCAACTATTAGTAGTTCAACAACGCAAAAAGATGACACGCCCTTCGTCTTGCAAATCAACAAACAACCGAGCTCTCTTGAAGATAAAGAAAGGCAAAATCCTTTACCTAAAACTTCAACCGGAAACTTGGAATTTGTCATTCAAAAGGATGTCACTGCCCTCCAAGAAACACGCGTATCATTGACCAAGCCCAAATCGAAATCTCTCCTCACCTGGTTCAAGATGATCCCTGACAAACTCAAAATCAGCTTCCGCAACGATAACGACAGCAAAAACCTCGAAGCATTCGTAATTCTGCCAACGTCTCATGGCACGCCAGAAATCATCCACGTCCCCTTCGGGTCTCCCACTCTACAGGAACTCAAGAAGAAACAACATCAACGTTTCTTTGAAGCATATTGTCTCATGGCCCCAGCGCAGCATCGATATTTCCACAAAGCTATAGCGGAAATAGAGAAACTAGGCTTTGAGAAAAGGACGTTTCTTTCCATGGGACGGTTTTTTGATGAACATCACAAGGATGGCGATATTTACTTTATCTTTTCCCGCGAGAGGGAGAGGACTAAGAAGGAGAAAGCTGAGGATGAGAAATTCATCATCCTTAAGGATGCTGTGTCGAGGAAGTTTGTCTTTCCCATTGAAACTTGTCGGACTTGGGAAGTAAGTTCGCTAAATTCCGGTCGAGGAGGATGAAGATGGGAATAGCTAACAAATGTATAACTCTAGGGAATGTCGGACCTGATTAATCAAGCCTTTGTCCATGTAGAGAAGATAGGTGACCATATATTCGCAGGGCGGTATGATCTGATTGGTCCAGATGGAGGTATAATCCTTCCCTCGCTTTGGGAGAAGATGGTCAAACCAGGTGGGTAACTCATTTCTCCCTTTTCGAACTGTTCAGGAACTTGGACTTCGATTTCCTTCTTGTACCTTTCTTTATTTCCCCTCTTTATCCTCAAACACCCTCCTTACACCGCAATACTAACTCCCCGTCACCCCCAGGCTGGACAGTAAGCATGCACATGTGGCCTCTCCCCCCCTCACAAGCTCAACGTGCAGCCTCTTCCCCACCACCACCTCCCCTGCCTCATTTTGTCGCTCGACCACCTCCGCCTCCTCCCTTTGTACCCATCAAGCGCGTAAAAGAGGAAAGCGAGATCTTCGCCAATAACGCCCTTGCGCTCAACATAGAGGAGGAAGAGGAGATGTTGAAACTCAGTGTCGGGGATTTACTTGGTAGGTTTACGAATGCGAGGGATACGGAGATTGATAAGCATGGTTGTGTTGTTGGGGATAATGATGATTCGGAGGGTGAGGAGAGTGATGGTGATTTTCTAGATATTGATTGTTGAGGATGAGTTTTGTTAGGGGGAGATTTGGGGTAAGGGGCTTGATGGTTTTATATGATGATTTATTTTCGTTTGGGGGGGAGATTGAGCTATTTGGGACAAATTTTCAAATGGGCGAGAATAACTTATCACAACTCATTCACTGCGGGAAGTGCGGTAGGGCAGTTTAAAGGTGGAGTTGAGAGGTCGTTTTCCTCTACATGTTGCAGCGCAAGTAACTGAAATATAAGTACACGATAATAAGCTGGCTCATCGGCGGTGAGAGCTTCGAAGTCAGCTCTCTCCTTCGCTGACGCCCTTATAATCCACGTTGTCGTTCTTCTAATTTCTCTCACTTCTCATCAAACTTCACGCCCTCTCCCTTTCTTCGTCCTCTACCACAACAACCACCTCCTCATCATCCTCCCCATATTCATTACCATCAGTCAAAACAGCTTCCTTCCCATCCCTCCTCATCTCACCCTGTAAAAAGACAGGAACACTCCACCCAGGATACCTCCCCTTAATATCCCCAAACCGCTCAATAACCTCATGATCTCCATCCTCCCTACAAACCTCCGCATTCGCAAAAGTAACAACCCCCTTCTCCGGTAGCAAATCTCCCATAGTACACCAACACATATGCGGACACTCACGAAGGATATGATAATAAGTCTTCAAATTCTCATACTCGAAGATAGGAAAACCATTAATATCTCCATCCTCGGGCGTGCCGCTACCATACCATTCCAGGGGTTCGATGGCGATGTGATGGATGCTGGATTTGGTTTCTGGGGTTGGGGATGGCCATTCGTAGGTTTGACGCCAGAACCAGGAGGGGTAGTAGATTGTGTCGAGGGAGGGGTTGAAGTAGATGGTTCCGGGGTGCGAGGCGGAGGGGAAGGAGAGGTGGTAATGTTGTAAGGCGAGGGCACGTGATTCTTGACAGGTTGAGAGGAGAGGGGGGTTGGGTGTTGGGGTGTAGAATTTTGAAGAGCCTTTTTCGAGGATCTCGATTATTCGGGGGTTGTTGAAGAGTGCTAGGGTCCAGATTTTGAGACGCAGCTCTGGGACTAAGTTGGAGAAGATGGTGAATTCCTGAAGGGATTGTGGGATTGTGGTTTCTCTGGGTGGGATTCCGGCACAGGTGCCAACATTGGATGTTTGATCTGGCTCCATTATGTGTTTTGGAAGTTTGGGGGAGGTTTCTAGATTCAGATGGCGGGTGCTTCCAGGTTTTTGAAGAGATTTGATAGAAAGCAGATTATTTACTATTCCACGCAAGCAAGGGCGATAGGTGGAAGCGAGGTCACAAGCGGGGATGACTCACTCGGCCTAAGCCCCTTTTATTCTTGACAAGCCTCAACACTTTGCAAACAGCGACGGTGAGTTATAGCAAACATTCAAACGAGTGAATGTCATCGCCATTCAGTTAAACCTAATTGCGGCTCCAATCACAACCACTACTTCCTTGTATACCTAGGTGAAGATTCACTACTATGTATTCCCCTTGGTGACCTATTGGTCTTTCTCTAGCGACATCATCAGCCTTCCATTCATGAAGTATTTTTGTTGATCCCAGCGGCTGAATTGGCTAGGGTTTTACCATTTTTTCGCTCTACTGCCATTTTTGTGACTAAGTTTCCTCGTTAACTCTTGTTGAATTTCCACAAGTCATCTTGGAGTACCTTAAATGGAAACCAGACAATCTCAATCCAGGAGTTAAAGTAGACTACTAGCGAGAAGTCCGCAAAGAAAAAGTGTAGTCGTTCGTCAGTTTTATGATCAAAGAATTTCTCAAGAAGCTTTTATACATGTTCTCTCAATTCATAACAAGCTGAAAGCGCAGGAGGTGAATTCTAGGTAGTGCAATAGCTTGTAAAAATAGATATCTAAGAAACATAACTGGTAGTTCTGTAGTTTTAAGCTCCCAGATTAAAAGACTAATTTCATTAACGAGTTGTAGGTCTTTAGGTATGTCATGTGTAAAGGGTGAATCTTAGCATCTATAAAGAGAAGGACAGATATTCCTGGCTTTATAATAAATAGCAAAGTAGGGTTAAGAGTAGAAGTAGGCAGAGTTGTAGATATTGGCAGAGATGTCGTTAGGTGTACTATACTAAATTCGTTCTTCTCAGCTTTAGGTAGTAAGAAAAGTTTTCTCCGACAGTGAAGTTTAAAATGAAGCTGTGGAGGACAAATTATAATTTGAAAGAAAAAGAAAGGAAGCTCAAAGTCAAAAATCCAACAAGTAAACGATTGAATTCAAACAACCAAGAAGTATTGCAGATACACCATGTAAATTCGTATATTACTCAATCAGACAATTTCTTTAAATCTTGGGATGCTAAAGAGGTCGGGTTGTGGCTATCAGGCACGTGATGTGCTTGCGATCCTCGTGCTTGGCCCTCCCGTTGTATTCAATAGATTGAGTTCATCCCGTGCTGCAAACTTTTTAAGCCATTAATCCGAAAGAACCTCATCGATAGACCGATCTACTCGCTCATATGAGCAATGCTTCGTTCCCATCTATTCCGGAGACACGCGATCCAGCGCGTTAACGCGGCTCCTCGCCATCATCTTGGCAGGCGTCGATTCTCATCAGAGCCTCCATACAAAACCTACTTTCCCCGAGCCACTCTGCCACCAGTACGAGTCTTGGGTCCAACACTGTGGTGTTTTGGTGTAGCCGGAATTATCTACGTGGGATGTGCAGCATATGAAGTCTATGGAGAGACGCAGATTGTGAAGGGGCGTTCAAGTGGAAAAAACATCCCGCCCACGATCAAAGGAGCCAACCTCCCATCTTATGGCGGCAATACCTCCGGAACTGTCGGAGATTTCACTGGTGCTGAAAAGGCGCTCGCTGCCATCGTTGCTTTGAACATTGGTATCTACGGTGCCAACCGCCTCGTTCCTACAACGTCGCCCACATTTGTACACGTACCGTATGCGATTTTTCCATTTATTCCCCTTTCTCAAACTATTCGTAGTCGGGAGCGAGTTTTATTCTTACCTACTGCTTCCGGCTTCTGAGTCGACGAGAAAGATATGTGCTGATTTATTGTAGTGCTGGGGCCCAGAATTTCACTCTATTCACTTCCATGTTTGGTCATATGTCTTTTTTGCATCTTGGGCTCAACATGTATTGTTTGTTCAACTTCGGGCCGGCGGTAGCTCGTAGTTCTACTTTCAATTCGAGTGGCAGTCACCTGACAGCATTCTACCTTTGTTCTGGCTTGTTTGCAAGTCTTGGGCAGCATCTGAGATATGCCACCCCCAATAATCCTGGGAGATTGTCCGGTGGGCTGGGCGCAAGCGGTGCTATCATGGCTCTTCTTGGCGCATGGGCTATGAGCTTTCCAGATAATCGCATCGGGATCATTCTCCTCCCTGGAAGTCTGCCAGCCCAGGAAGCTCTGGTGTATTTAGCTGCTTTTGAGACTTGGGGAACCATCTTCGGCTACCCCTTTATCAAGCTTGGGCATGCGGCTCATCTTGCTGGTCTTGCTTTTGGTGTTGCATACATGCATTATGACGGGAGGAAAAGGTTGTGGGAACCCACAAAGCGCTTTGCCTTCAATTCGATGAAGAGATTGAACGTGGTGTAGGAACTATCAATTGGGCGCCTAGCTGTGCGAGTATATCCAGCGAGCAAGGCGTTATGGAGTCAGATGTTTGGATCGTCAAGGGGCGGGTGGTTTTCCCAATGGTTAGATTGTATCGTACTAGAAAATCCGCAGCACAATACCCTGGTTTCAAATTGCAATGGCCCGTGTTTTATGGCAAGCAACCAGTAGCTTCGAGACTTCTTTTAAAATTAAATGGAATTGGCTTCTTGTAGTCTAGGAGCCTAGCTTTCTTGTCCTCTTATCCTCGAATGGCCACAGTAACATAGGAGGTAAACAAACCCTTCCATTTTCCTTTTCCCACTAGTACAGGTCAGCCAAACTCATCACCCTTACTCCTCAAAATACATACCTCGACACCACCCCAACCGCCGACTTCTCTCCCCAACCAAGCATCATACAACTTAGCACCGATACCATCAGTAAAGCCCCAGCTCGCACCCTCAAACCTCCCATTCCCCTCAACCCCAAAAGGACTACCCTTCCCCCCGCTATCTCTTTTCTCCCCAGGATTAAAGAACCTTTCCAATTCTGCTCCATTCCATTCTCTATCAAACCAAGTCGGCACCGGGGCAAATACTGTTTTCAATCCATGCAAAAGCGCCAGCGTTGAAGGGGCCACATCCCTCGCTAAATGCCTACCCTTTAAATCTTCCTCATGCATCAAAGCCAACACCTGTTTACTGATTCGTACTTGGGGCCCGATACTTGCCCTATACGGAATCTCCACCTCAAACCCCCAACTCATGTTTCCAAGTCCCAGTAACACATCAAGTGGATCGAAAATCGGAGACAAAGATATAAAATCCGCTTCCTCCCCAACACCCCACTTATACCCATCCTCGACCGGATCATCCACAGGCGGTATTGGTCCAATAGGTATAATCCCCTCAACCTCTGGAGCACCCCAAATGATATCCTCGCCATAAATTGCATCCACAAATTTTCTAAATCTCGAACGATAAGGATAATGTATCTCAGGGATATAAAACCTCTCATTCCTCTCCCATAACCCCTTTCTCGGTTGAATCTTCGCGAATTCCGAGAGTTTTTCGAAGAGATTGTAGTGGTGACCTGTAAACCGAGTTTGCAAGTTCCAATTCCATAGATACTCGAACTCGGGGTATTCTTGTGAGAATTTTTGGAGGATGAGCCAGTATTCATCTTTTTGGTCTATATCTTTGAGGAGAGGGTAGGAGTCGTGGAGGATCTCGGAGTTGTGGAGGATTGTCATGTTGTGGAATTCGGGGGGGATGAATGTTGAGAGTGCGTATTCGTAGGCGGTGGTGGAGGAGAAGATTGGGAAGTTGGAGTCTAGGATTTTGACTAGGAGGAAGAGTTGGTATTCTCCTCCGCTTTGGAGGGTGAGCTCTGTGATTAGGGAGCGGATGTTTTGTTTGTCGTTCTCGGTGTAGAGTTGTGATGAGTTGGTACGGATGAGGAATGCTGTTCGGGATTTAGGTGTTATTTTGCTTGAGGGCATTCCATGGAGGCCTTGTTTTCGTGCTTCGGCTGGGTCGGTTATTTCATTGGATCTTTTGGCTGGGTCAGTCCCTTTGACGAGCGGAACAGTTGCAGTTTTTTCGTCTATTTTGGGAGTTGTATTTTTGACGACGGGCTTCGATATAAAATAGCGGTCCATGTTCAAATTCACACATTTAGTCTGGAGAGAGCCCCAATCAACCTTATCCCAGAGTCTCGGATCCTTGATAGTGCCATCAAAGGTTCCCGCAACATCATCCTCATTAAATCCATAAGCTCCCAACCTCGTCTCTCGCTCAAAACAAAGATTACTATCTATGTCTAAGGGAATGTAACTCCCCATCATGCCATCCTCAAATGTCTTATGATGACCAGAGACAGCTCCGATTTCAGCGATATTTCCAAAAGCTCCCACGCACTTGTGATAAGAACCATGGTTTGTTGCATTCCATGCTCGATCGTTGTAGGTAGGGTACGGCGAGTAGGTATAAGACGGATTTCGACTGTATTCGATTGGAGATTTTGAGGGCGTGAGATGCTGTGCTGCGAACCCGGCATGTCCGCCTGATTGTATCAAATGGTTGATCGTATTGCCAAATACCTCCCCAGCAGAGTCTTTCCTACAAAAAGGTGTTAAACCAATCAAAAATTCGAGATGTCGTGAAAAAGAAGATTCTTACTTCCCCAATTCCTCGTACTTCGCTTCAAACTCTTTCTGTAAAACGTCAGGATCAACTTCTCCCGTCGCTCTTCCAAATTCCGCAGACACCGTGCTAGTCAAATGATAATCCCCAAACGAAGCAGTCGCTATCCCATCTCCCGGCTCGAAATAACCCGCATTCTCCCCTCCAGCTTGTGCAGAAGACCCAGAACCACCATTTCCAGAAGCACCCTCTTGCCTCCCCTCCCAAGAACCTCCATAACTCACCCCCAAAGCATTCTGCCAGAAGAACAAATACAAAACAAACACAACAAAAGCTCCCACCAAACTCGATCGAGACCGCGGCAACATTATCGCAAACTATTCCGATGATGTCTCCATTTCGACACTCCCATCATCGTGAAAAAGTCAAAGTGGGAAAAAGGGGTAAAAATAGGCTGAGACATGAGACTCGAGGTGGGAGGGAAAAAGAAAGTTGAGATGGCTTTGTGGCGTCAGCTTGGCGATCATTTTCAGCCCGCGTTCTGAATCCAGTTTTCAATAGTTGTTGACGTTGACCCGGAAACTCAAGAGGACGTGTTCTTATGTTTGTGTGGAAATGGAAGACAAGTACGGAGGATATTCTGAGCGTTTAGGTGGTGACTGGTCTGACCCTAAGCGAGGGTGACTGGTTCCCCTTCGGCTGCTCTCGAGTTCAGATAAACACATCATGTTGGTCTCTGCTACCGTAGCTCATTACTCTAAGTCTCTTGGGCAATTCAAGTTCTATGCTAGTCAATGGCATCACTACATTCACATTGTAACATCAAATTACTCTCAATAAAGTTACTGAGCTGATGAGAGCAATGGCAAAGTCTCACCAGAGTGCAGACCATTGGGAACTCTCAATACAAACTCTTACAACCTAGTCGCCCTCTAAGAAGACGAAGAAGAAAATTCATCTCACTCAAATGAGATAATGTGATTGTGATAAGAAGTCCCATTATCCTCTCCAAATATCTAACTCTCCAATGCTTTCTATGTACAAAACTAAACATTTAATACATTATCTAAAAAGGGGTAGGGTACTAAGTACAGAAGACGTGTATGTGCGTGTGATAATTATCATCTCTTCTTGTGTACTGGCAATAGTGGTGGGTATTTTCCCCCCCAAAGGCCCAAGTAAAAGTGGGAAACGAGTAGCCTCAATTCAATCCCATCAATGCATTCGCAAAATTTCCGCCCAGAAAAGCAATCTCCACAAACGGTGTATGGAATGGGTATAAACACCAAAAAGCGTAAATGCAAAACAATCAAAATCAATAGCAAGTGAGTGCGAGTCGCTTTCTTTGTCGAATTAACATCGTACTCGTCCAGTATCCTTTCCTGGTCGTTGGTATAATAAGAGTCGTCCAAAATTCCGAAGATGCGGAAGCCAATCTCCATAGATTCAATATAGAACCATAATAATTGATCAACCCATCATCATTAATCTCGTAGTTCTTCTCTCCATGCGGTTCGTTGCTCCGCCAGCAGCACCGAGAAATTTTGGTTGTTGTTGGGTTCTTCGGAATGCGTCTCGTTCGCAATACACCCGACCATTCATTTCGAAATAATCATGTTTCAGGGTCCTCTTGCAATCGGCACAAGACAAGCACCCTGGATGATACTTTTGTTTATTCTCGGTTTGAAGAAATTGCCCTTCGATCCCCTTGTCGCACGTTGTACACACGCTGCCATTCAACTTGTGGTAATGGCGTTCGCAATACGGCGAATCGTTGATTACATAGAAAGTCGAAGTTTGGAATGGCTCAGAACAAGTCTTGCAAACGAAACAATGCTTGTGATATCTTCCCGTCAACCTTCCGTCTGCGGAAGAGATAGATTTTCCTTTGATAGCCTCGCCACAACCTTTGCAGTTGCCTTTGGAGGATGTCGGTCGGCGCATATGTCTTTCTGCATTGTTTGAACGAGGAGCGTTGTTTGGGATAGGCGGTAAGCGTACACCTTGAATGGTAGAATCCACTGGGGGTAGGGGAGGGAGCATTGCGCCTTTCATATTTGGGGGTGGCATTAATGGGCGAGGTACTTCTTCCTTGTTGGTCTTCAAAGGAGAGGATAGTGGTGATAGTCTGTTTCCTTGTGCATTATTTTTCACCGGGGAAGAATCCGGGGACAATTTTATTGGTGACAAGTCAGACATGGTAGATTCAAGATCAGCCATCAAGACATCCATTTGGCTCACATCCGAAGGTTGCCTTCGAGATCGTCCAGTCCCAACCGATCGTGGGGGGCTAGACCGAGAGCTTGCCTTACTCTCTTCACTAAATCCAGATGTATCGGAGGATTGTGATTCCGTGGGAGTATGGTATGGGTTTCCGATTCCGAACTCAGCAGCAAGATTGAGATCTGGCATTGGTGGTACCGCACCAACTTGAGTATCCACTCTTGGCCTTATTAAACTTGCCCCGCGAGGAGGTAAAGGTCGAGAAAGGTCTGGACCTGACATCGAGGGTTTTCTATATGCATTGTAAGGGCGTGTCGAATCCCCTTTAGGTCCCATTCCCATATCGGGGGAAGGTCTCCGCGTTCTTGAACTAGATCTTGGTTCTGAAGGCGTCCTGAAAGGGGGATTTGGGTTTGCGTTTTCCAAGGGGAATGTCTGCGATCTGTTTTCTGTACGGAGAGGTTCTCGAATTTCATCTGATGGCGGTCCAAATCCCCCGTAGCCAGTATTTGTTGGAACTTTTGGGGCTATCGACCCCGATCTTGAATGACTCGAGCTGGCAGTAGATGTATTTCTGGCATGTCCAGCTCCTGCCGTGGAGGGGCGTGCAATTGCGGCGGCGACATCAATCCGTGATGACATTGTCATATTGTTCAAGCTACCTTCCGTTCCCTGTCTACGATGCCCGCGAGTCACTGGTGGTGGAACTTGTGTTTTTGGTTCGGGCTTTTGTCGATTGACATCGAAAGGTCCTGGCGCAATTGTATTCATCCTTTGAAGCAGACCTCCAGTGGTTGCCGTCCTGGGGCTAACAGGTGCATACATTCGGTCGTTCTCTCCATATCTCGGTCCATAGCCCCCTCCCTGTTTGTGTGTTGTTTTGGCTGGTTGCTTTTTTGGAAAAGGTGGAAATGCACAATCCAGATTACCGGAAAGAAGTTCGGGGGATGGCGGGGCTCTGGAAATGGGCATCGTTGCGCTTCGCGTTGGACCTGAAGGTCGACCAAAGGGCGACTTTGGTGAACCGAATCGAGATGGTGATGCGCTTACTGGCGTTAACTGATCTTGAGGGAGGAAAGGACGGTCTGTTAAAAACAGTTAGACAAGTATAAGAGAATCATGGAAATGCAATACTTACTTGCGGCGGAAGTGTCAACCCGTGGTGGCATCGTTCGGGAAGGCTTCAAGAATGCAGGTCCATTGGTTGGGGTTTGTTTGCTTGGCATCGGTTCGAAGCTTTCACTTGAATCCAATGGCGGAGTAGCTTCAATATAGTCAGTGACAATATTTCCAGAACTCCACGGAAAATAACGTACGTTCACCTGATTTGATACAGATGTGGTCGCCCAATTTCGATATCTCAATATCTCTGGCGCACATGGAGCATTTTATTGTCGGCAAGAAGCTCGACTGTCTAACGGGAATATCCATTCTGTGAAGGTAATAGTTCCACCTTCAATGAAACTTGTCCTTTTTGTGTATTCTTTACTAAAGAGTAGGTGGTGCCGATTGGCGGTGAAGGTTTTGTCAAGGTGGTGCAAGTGAACGTTTTGGACCACCAAAAGAAACACAGCCTTCTATAGACGATCCAAAGGTTGATATACCCAGAAATTCTTGTGAGTAGTAAATGTATGGAGAAAGTCTCGAGGTAGGCTGAATTGAATGTTGGCGAGTAGCAGAGATAAAAATACTGAGGTGAAAATCTGTTGAATCTGTTGAATCTGTTGAAGCTTGTCGAGTGAGAGTTTGCGGAAATCAAGATAAGCTCTGTCAAAGCGAGTGAGTGTTGGCAGGCGAAGAAGCTAGTTATTTGGCGAAGCAACGAGTAGCAATCCAAGGCCTGCTGGAACTGTAACGAGTTTGTAAAGACTGTGGGCGCAAGACGTTTCGGCGCAGTAAGTGGTGGTTGCACTGAGAAGGAAGAAGTGAGGCTCGAGAGTCACGAAAGTGTTCAACAAGGAGGGAGAGTTGCTTTGGAGGTGCAGGAGAATGTTGACGCTGCTGCATTACTAGCGCCGACTAGGGTCGTGCTTGCTTGTCGAGTATCTCTCGCCAAGAACCTGGGAACAGGGGGGGGGGGAGGAGAAGGGGAGAACGAGGGGTGGAGAACATTAAAAGGGGAGGAGCGATGGCACTCTCCAGGTTGAATAGGTTGGTTCTTGCCTGGTTGTGATTGGTCCATCTCCTTGCAACACACACTTTGGGCCTGGGCACTATTTCCCTCTCCTCTGAGCCCTCTCCGTGCGCCGATTTGTTTTATGGAGTCGTTTTATGGACTGGAGATCAGCATTGACGACGTTTCGACAGCATCGCATCGCATCAACCAAACATCTGGAGAAGGGGACATTCTTCGACTCCGTGGGGAAGGACTCCGAAGGAGGAAGAGGTGAAACTTCTTCTGAAGCGGAATCAGACTGTACTTTTACAAGTAAAGGTAGCGGTTGTTTTTGGAATTCTCAATTGACTCCAAAATGGTAGATCGTCAAATTCTTGCCGTCGCTAGTCTCCCGATTCCCGAACGAGATGAACAGGCGGAAAGGGGAAGTCTAAAAGTGCCTCTTTCTCCACCACGAAGCTAATTAATTTATGCATCCGTAACTTACTAACTCTCTACCAACTGTCATCCATAACTGCCAGCTGCCAACTGCCAACTGCCAAATGCACACTGCGTTTGCTGGCCGTTGCCACTTGCGGGAGCCAGCACAAGCTACCCTACCCGCACGGCGACTATACCAGGCCAGTGCTAGAGCATCTATTAGTAACCGAGCGGAAGGATGAACGACTCTACCTAGGTACAAGTACGCAGTAGGTAGCTGTCACAAGGTCCGTTTCCACGTTCCTCCTTGTTGCATTAACAGCTTCAAACCTCCAAACATCGTCATCGAGAGCGAGCAAGCCACCAGGCGCGCAGTTTCCTTTCGCGAACGACTCCTTTCTTGATGGGTGTTCGTGGTCGCCACGGTTTCTGAACTGTTGCCCCCAGCGTTATTGGCCTGAATGAAAGCGTCAATAAATTTCCGAGCTTCAGGGGCCAAATTTGGCCGCACACCCCGAAAGATCATCACCACTTCTTCCTAAATCATCCCAGGTATCCAAAAAAGAATCAGCCGAACCCCTCTCTGGCAGGTGCTTTTGGTCCAAAATCTCATTTCGCCATCAGGATCATCACGACAATCGAGAAAAGTTCACCCCCAATTTGATCGGAATGGTGTTGGCGATGATGGGATGTTTGGACCTTCAGTATGAATCGCCAACGGGAAACCCCCTTCCTCTCAGCCCTGCCAGATTCAGAAGTGTGGCTTGCTTCAACAATTGATTTCATTGAGATAGGGACGGAACCTTCTTGAAATAAGAATCCATGAACACCCATTTCCATGTCTGGACTCTGGACACGCCATCACGAGACGAGGCATAAAAAAAGATTCGCCGTCGTTATCTCCTGCCCCAACCCATGTCCAGATAAAGATTATGCACTTTATCCGATCCTTCGAAGACGACAATACAGATGGCGTATTGTGTGGAGTTGGAAATTTAAAGTCAGGAACCCAGCAATCCGTCATGTTTTCCAGAAGCAACGGAAGGAGAGAACAAATGATTCCTTCAATTCATCCAAAATGAATTCCGGCTCCTGAGGAAGGGTAATCACAAAGCCGGTTGCAAGCTCAGACTTCTCACCGAGGTAATAACGAGACAGCTATTAGTGGTGTAACAATTCATCCGAACATACGCAGTAAATTTCTTTCATCTAAAACGGCGACAGTAAAGATGCCGTACGGAATTTTCAGACAGAGTGCGATATGGGCAATACAAGTAATGGCATGCGACAGTTGGAGAACAAAGTATGGTACTATTACCAGGGAACTGTCCCTGGTTCTGCGGGATATGCACTGCTGACAGGAGTTTCAACAGTTGGAAGGCACTGGACGAATTGAAGCCGTCCGTTTGGGTCGGATATGCGGTGCGACTTAGCATGGAAGAATACCTATCGAAGAGATGCAGCGAATGTTACCATAAATTCGCATCTAGAAGCCTCGAATGAACAGGATGGGAGAGAAGATCGTGTCATCCTCTGTATCGCTTGATATGGATGTCTCTTCTCTCCCCTCCTACCATTCGCTACGAGGTTGAAATAGGGTCAATAAGTGACCTTCGTCGCGCGGTTACACACGCCAATGACGGCCCAGAAAAGAACTATCTTTGGATTTCTTCGGCAACAGCGGGTTTTTGAATTT
Source organism: Hymenoscyphus scutula (assembly GCA_001399465.1). Taxonomy (NCBI): domain Eukaryota; kingdom Fungi; phylum Ascomycota; class Leotiomycetes; order Helotiales; family Helotiaceae; genus Hymenoscyphus; species Hymenoscyphus scutula. The sequence goes on along the minus strand of LKTO01000013.1, from coordinate 34,293 downwards.
GGGATTGATTTTTCTCCGTGACGAATGAAAAAGAGAAAGACCGTACTGTACTGTATCGTACCCATCGCGGTGTTCAATTGCAATTTGTAACTTGCGGTGTGATTCAGAGGGAGAAAGACACTTGTCTACTAGTAAGTACTCGGCTGCAAATTGCTTGGAAACACTGGGTTTGTTGGTGCAGTGCAGTGCACGATGCAGACCGCCACTTTGCACCCGAGGTCGGACGGCTTCAACAGATATCAACACATGTCTTCAGGACAATTGTAACTATTCATGACACATTGAAAATTATCTGATCTGAGAATGAGTCAAAATCAGGTGATTGGCGTGAAACAATTGTACATGTAGAACTTCAGTTGGCTTCTTCCCTGAATGACAAGGTTCAATCTGGAGAAAGGAGCTGATACCTCATGGGTACCCTCGAGTACGCGCCGCTCGCCTCAATCGCTGTTCATCTACAACTCAGAGCTCACTGCAGTCTTCTTCTTGGGCTGTACTGATACGGAGGACGGTAGCGATGTTCATGCTTCGTGGTAGATACTCAGCGACTGGAATGGGAACTTCCACTCGTCAAGATTTGTATGTTGCAATATAAAAAAGATGCATCTGCAACGCACCAATACTTGGATTAGAGATTGGTCTTCTCTCGAAGGCCTTCTCAACCATTGAGGAGCAGCCACGAGATATGGCGATAGTAGAAATACATGCACAAGTTCATAAGGAGCGTAGTGTACAAAGTTCGAGTGCATAAATTCCCCCGCCATCCCAAAGCGGTTTAGTCCCTCGTCAAAAGGTGGGGCAGCAAGCCGCAGCTCCCGGCTGCTCTTCCCTCGCATGTGTTTGGCGGGACAGGTACTTATTACTTTCATCCCACCAAAACTTCCACTCTTCCAACCCAACCCTCAATCAATTCTCTCCCAGACTCTCACCAGCTCTCAGAAAACTTTCCCCTCCTCCAATCCCCAGTCGATCGCACTTACGAGTGTGATCACCACCGTCGTCAAGACGTTTTCCAATCTCCTCAACTCGTGAGTTCCCCACCCCCCCTTCCTCTTGCTCGATTGCTTCCATTCTGCCTCCACGGCGCCTCTATCTCCTATGCCATGGAGCAAACAGAAAAACACCAAAAGAATGCCATACTAACAATCACCAGCTCGCATCATCCGTTCGCAGGAGCCCGTTGCTCTTCTCCAGGTGGAGCATCGGACTCTCCCTTAACAAAATAATCGAATATTCTGAATATCGATTTACCAACACCATCTACCCGCCCTCTGCCGGCCAACTCAATAACATCTGACAATATGGCTCCCCACGCGGAAGTCGGACTGGGCTCCTCGAACGGACATGCCACAACTACCTCCTCCCCAAAGAAAGACCTCTTCACGGTCAACTCGCCTAACGTGGTCTACACGGAAAGTGAGATTAACACTAAATATACATACCGCACCACCTTGGTCAATGAAATCGCTGATGGAAAATTCGAGGCAATTCCCAAGGAGACTGTCTACGATTTCAAGGTTGAACGCAAGGTCCCCAAGACTGGCATGATGCTGGTTGGTTGGGGTGGAAACAATGGTACCACGGTTACTGCCGGTATCATTGCCAACCGTCGTGGTCTCTCTTGGGACACTCGCGAAGGTCCTCGCGCTGCCAATTATTATGGCTCAGTTGTCATGGGATCTACCATGAAGCTGGGTACAGATGCCAAAACTGCCAAGGATATCAATATTCCCTTCCACGATGTCCTCCCCATGGTCCACCCCAATGACCTTGCCATTGGTGGGTGGGATATCAGCGGTATGAACTTGTCTGCTGCTATGGATAGAGCTGCTGTCCTTGAACCAACTTTGAAGGCTCAAGTCAAGAAGGAAATGACCGAGATGGTTCCACTTCCCAGCATTTACTACCCAGACTTCATTGCTGCCAACCAAGAAGACCGTGCCGACAATCTCATCGAAGGTAGCAAGGCTTCTCTTGCCCATGTTGAGCAAATCCGCAAGGATATTCGGTAAATTCATCCCGTTGAGTGGCCACATATGACCTGCTGACCGAATTTAGTGATTTCAAGGCAAAGAATGGTTTGGATAAAGTCATTGTTCAGTGGACTGCCAACACTGAGCGTTTTGCTGAACTCATACCTGGCATCAATGACACCGCAGACAACCTTATGAAGGCCATCGAAAACGGACATGACGAAGTCGCTCCATCTACAGTTTTCGCCGTCGCCTCCATCCTCGAGAATGCTCCCTTCATCAACGGATCTCCCCAAAACACATTCGTTCCTGGAGCTATTGAGCTTGCTGAGAAGCACAATGCTTTTATTGGAGGTGATGACTTCAAGTCCGGCCAAACCAAGATGAAATCTGCCCTCGTTGATTTCTTGATTAGCGCTGGTATCAAGCTCACTTCTATTGCTAGCTACAACCATCTTGGCAACAATGATGGCAAGAACCTCAGCTCTCACAAGCAGTTCCGATCCAAGGAAATTTCCAAGTCCAATGTTGTTGATGACATGGTTGAAGCAAACTCTGTTCTTTATAAGAAGGGAGAGCACCCAGATCACACTGTTGTTATCAAGTACATGCCAGCTGTTGGTGACAACAAGCGGGCCTTGGATGAGTACTATGCCGAGATTTTCATGGGTGGTCACCAAACCATTTCGTAAGTTGGCCTGTTTACCTTGATAAAGCCAAATATTAATTTTATAGGCTCTTCAATGTCTGCGAGGACTCTTTGCTCGCTTCTCCGTTGATTATCGACTTGGTTCTCATCGCCGAGATGATGACCCGAATCCAATGGAAGGCCCATGCCATTGACGGTGCCACCACCAAGGACTTTGGAAACTTCCACAGTGTTCTCAGTATTCTCAGCTACATGCTCAAGGCTCCATTGACCCCACCAGGAACACCTGTTGTCAATGCTCTTGCTAAGCAGCGAGGTGCCTTGACCAACATTTTCCGTGCTTGTGTTGGTCTTGAGCCTGAGAGCGATATGACACTAGAGCACAAGCTTTTTTAAGCGTTATGCCTGTCATACTTTCTCGGCTACAGTTTCTTGATGGTGGGGAGGAGAGAAAGGGAGTTTAGATTGAGAAGGTCTATCAGTGGCGAAAAGTGCCATCATTCATTCGTTAGACATAACATAACAATAGAAGCGCAATTGCCCTTCAGATTTTCAAAGTGAAACTTAATCTCTTCTGCTGCATTCATTGCTGTTTCATTCTTCAAAGCCATTTCAACGCGGCGTATGGCAAACGGGAATCTATGCGAATTCTACAAATAGTTGATTCCAGTGAAGCTAGGAAAACGTTAAGTTGAAGGGGTCCAGTTTTATCCCTTTTCAGCACCTTTATATATAAACGTGACTAAAATGTGACTTGAAATTACAGGTTTATGTTTACCGTTCGGGGGCCCTGAGATTGCTAGAGCTAGGTCCAAAATAGGCCCTGTTGTGATATGTCAGTAGGGACAAGCCGATCATCCCACTTTTTTGCCTACCGTGACTTCTGCGCCTGGGACGGAGTAGGTCTTCCATATACGACGTCTCGTGTAAATAGCAGGAGCTCCACTTCTTCATCATCTGCAATTGCCAACCAATTCTTCTTCTCAACGGCTACCATTATGCACTCGCCAATCTTCCAACCGGGGAACGTGTTCACCCCACCTGACAGCGGAGCTACCAAGCTCTGCATCGCCGGGCTTCCTTTCGTTGTAGGTTCTCAAAAGCTTAGTCTACCTGATTTCGACGGAGATCTACCACCCTCAGGCTTTCTCCCTTGCACCCTTCTTGCGGATCCAGACACGAAAGAACTAGATGCGGACTCCCTGGAAAGACAGGTGGAGGAGATGCTTAGTGAGGACGATGTTTTCAATAGAAGTTTTTTATCGAAGTTGGTGTTTTCACTTCCCTCTGGGACGTCTTCGCCTCCTTTCACGGATGATGCACGACAAATGATGGCTTCATGGGGTTCAGAGGTTACTTTTGTAACGACTCAAGTTCGTTTACCTGCTGGACCGTATTTTGTATCAGCTGGGGGTATATTCGAAGTCATGAGATTATATCCTGATTCCTACGAAGTTTTTGTGTGCGGTATCATACCATTAGATTTAAAGTCATCAAAGTAAGGGAGACTTAGTGTCGAATGTCTGGGAAAGTGTTGACACAAAGCTTCGCAGGTTCCAAGAGTTGCCATTCAAAGGAATACCTGTTCCATCGCGGCTCTACTTTGGGAAGCCAACGAAAGAGCAGCCACTGTTGGGAAAGCGAATCGGTGTCAAGGACGTCTTTGATATAAATGGTGTTACAACAACTGTTTCCTGTCGGGCATATGCCTCGTTCTATGGAGAAGCCACAGTCACCGCTCCTTCCATTGTCGACCTTGTTACTAAAGGTGCTGTGTTAGTTGGTAAAACCAAAACTGCACAGTTCGCTTCAGGGGAGAATCCGCAAGACTGGGTTGATTACCAGTGTCCGTTTAACCCTCGTGGTGATGGGTACCAGAATACATCGTGTAGTAGTGCGGGAAGTGCTGCAGCTATTGCTGGATATGAATGGTTGGACTTTAGTCTAGGGACAGACTGTGAGTGATACTATACCTGTTTGTTATATCACTACCTGTACTGACTGCATACCCTGGATCAGCTCTTGGGAGTATTGTATGGCCAGCAGCTTTGCAAGGTGTGTTTGGTATTCGTCCTACTCACGGGAAAATGAATATGGATGGAGTTGTCCCTCTTTCTTCGTATGTACACGTCGGAGACTTTAGTTAAGATACACACTTCTTTAACATGATTTCTAGGAGGTTTGATACCCTGGGCTATTTTTCTCGAGATATAAATTCGTTCAGGGAGTTTGGAAGCTGCTGGTACGAAGACAAAATGACTCTGCAAGTGGAACCGGTATCATCCCCGTCAATAGGTTTGAAGGTTAAAGACTTAACGTCTGTCTGTGCGTGCCGAAAAAACCGGTGTGCCGAAAAAAATGACGGGTACTTAGACTTGAAGTATCTTAAAATCTATACACAACTTAATATTTTCAATATTTTCTTACAGGTTATCATCTTTCGCCACTTCCAGACACTTTACAGTCCTTCTATTATAGATTAAGATTTACATCATCGCTCTTACGCCTGATAGGTAAAGAGTGTCTTTGTGACGAAGTAGAACGACGTTTGATGGTTGAACTGATCCATTCTTAGAATACTAAGGTGAAGAGCTAAGACAGCTCTGAACGATGCTAATATACAGGATTCTGCCAGGCGGTGAGGGGTCACGTGGCAGGTCTGGAACCAGAACTGTCACAGTCTTTGTATAGCAAAATGGAGTTCTTTTATTATAGCTCCACCACCAACCTCTTGTTTTCTCTAATATATATAAAAGGGTCATATGCGCGCTTTAGGACCTTGCTACAATGTGGCAAATCATTTTTAGCTTTATAGCAGCTGTAATGTACAAATTTATATAAGATCGCCATGCGGATTAGTACTTTGCAGCCGTGCCACTAACGATATGTAGACTAGAGCGTAATGACCCGCAATTTACGGTGTAATTTATTTATAAGCCTTAGGCACAAAGCCTAAAAGCAGCTAGAGGTGCTGGGTCCGTCACATCCTATTTAGTAATGACCTTAATGCCTGAACAGTATGGCTTGTTAAAGTCTCACGTGTTAGAAGTTTAATCCTTCAAGTATACTCTTAAGTGGCAATACATATATTATCATCCAAACAGCATTCTATAAGGCAGCGATACAACTAACTTAAAACACACAACAAAGGAATAATATAGCCGTGGCGAATCTATTAATAATTAGGCTTTAAAGAAAATTCTAGAAAGCAAGTAGCGATTCTCGGATTGTATATAAGTAAATGGTTCCCTAGGACCCTCCAAAAGAAAGAACATTTTCCTCATTCTATTTAATAAGCATCTCTCCCTTCTGAAAGCCAAAAAAAGAAATTTCTCCAGATAAATGTATTATAATAAGACTTCTATTCCAACTAGCCGATATGATTCCACGGCAATTTGAAGGCAGCCAAAGAATATTCATATCGCTTTCCACTATCCAATGATTGGATACTTGTAAACTTGAAGATTGTTTGCCGTCAGGGGAGAAGGCTACAGAAGCGACAGAGGCAGTGTGGCTGTCGAGCGTCTGTATTGATGCTCCAGTGGCCGTGTCCCAGAGCCGCACCGTCTTGTCCCATGATCCAGACACGACCTGTGTGCCGTCGGGGGAGAAGGCCACAGAAGTGACATAAGAAGTGTGGCCCTCGAGCGTCTGTAGTGATGCTCTAGTGGCCGTGTCCCAGAGCCGCACCGTCTTGTCATCTGATCCAGACACGACCTGTGTGCCGTCGGGGGAGAAGGCCACAGAAGTGACCTGTGAAGTGTGGCCCTCGAGCGTCTGTAGTGATGCTCCAGTGGCCGTGTCCCAGAGCCGCACTGTCTTGTCATCTGATCCAGACACGACCTGTGTGCCGTCGGGGGAGAAGGCCACAGAAGTGACATAAGAAGTGTGGCCCTCAAGCGTCTGCAGTGCTGCACTCCAATACGTTTGAACTTTAGGCTTTCCTTCTATCCAAGTCGGAATACACATCTCGAATGTTTCTCGGACAATACTCTCCTCTGGAGCAAAGATAAGGGCTGAACAATATAATTGAAGAGGAAATTGTTCAATAATCAACCGGCTATATAAAGCAAATCGCTTTGCATCATAAATAAATTCGTACAACTTAGGACTTTTAGTAGCCTAAGAATAAGTTAGATTTGATAAATAATAGATGGATAGCTTACCGAAATATAAGCCTCTAAGAATAATATTGCTTGAATCCCTTCTGATGTTTTACCTATCCACCCAAGTGCCTCAAGCCAATGTAGTAAATGATCCTGCAGAAACTTGTGAACTTCCTCGTCATCACAAACCTGAATATCACCTTTCCGCAGATGCTGAACCCAGTACAGACATGCGTATTGAACTTCAGACGGAAGGCATTTCTGGAGATGACCACTCTCAACTTGGCTACTTTGACTACCGGGAGCATGCATTTCGCAAATGTCCTTCTTGAGTGTTTTGGACATTAGCTGTATACAGCTAGTAGCTAGTATCTCGTGTGCCTTCGTTTCATCCACCCAAAATTCCCCACATCGATCTTTATTAAGAAGAAAGTCGCGAAACGAAGGGTGGTGGAGGCGGAGTAGTCCAGCAACATCCCTTGGAACATCTAGGATAGCTTGTAGTCTTTCGAGAGTCTGGGTAACCCGTGTCCTAGAGATGCTGATTACCTTTGCTAACGAGATAGCGGAGAGGGGGGAAAATAAGATAACAATGCTTCCAAGAATTCTTCGCTGCATTGTATATAAACGTTCTTTCTCCGGTGGTCTGAAAGTGATAGGTATGGTGTTTTGAAGTACAGTGAGATATATTTGGTCGAGATGCTTTTCTGGCGTGCCTTCGAAGCTAGTGCCCTCAAGAATCTCAACAAGCCTATCTTCAGCGAACTCTTCGCCATCTTTTATAAAACGACACGCAGTTGCCGCCCAGATGAAGAGGCCAGAAGCGCGTAGAACCAGCTGTTTCAGAACCACTTCACCAGGCCAGTCTGTACCAAGAGTCCACTCTTGCCTAATTATCCCCATATTATATTCCAAAAATAGAGAGATATCATGATTGATAGTTGTAGGTAGTACATTGTGAAGTACAAAGTCTCGGTATTGGGTGTCAGGGATCGGGTAAAAGCCGTGGCGTATCGGGATCTCAGGTCTACTTGTCAACAAGACACGAAGTCTAGTAGTTGTCAGTTTTCGGGCTTCAGCTAAAAGCTGTAAAACCATCCGAATATGCTCATCTTTGTCGCACTCATCTAGGGCATCGATTACCAACACATAAGACGATGAAGACGAGCCGATGCCAAGCTTTGATAATGGGAGGAGGATAAGTTGGGTCCACTGGTCACGGAAGGACTGGTTTGCAATATCTTTGCGATTGGAAAGAGCGTCACAAATATGATGTCGGAGCGACGGTATGTTATTTGCGAGCTGTACGGCAATACTTGTAAAGAATTTGCCAGCATGGCTCACATCTCCGCCACCTCTTGAGAAAAAGAAGCTGGCCCCAAGGCGCTCTTCCTTATAGTATCTCTGGGCAATAGTCCGTGCAATTGTAGATTTCCCCATGCCGGCCAAGCCATTAAGCCAGAATATGCACTGTCCATCTTCTCCATCGGCCCAGTCGCAAATCTCTTTTAGCAGGTCAATTCGAGTGTCAGGAAGGCAGGTGGGATCTTGTTGGCAGTCGATTGAGTTGAACACCGCCCCTGCAGCAGTTGGAAGACGATCAAGCTCTGCGATGAGGGATTAGCGGCTGTGTAACACAAATATTTGGAATTTACCCTTTAAAGATACATCTCCTTCCCCCAAAAGCTGTTGAAACGATTTGTCTTTTATAGACTTGTTGATCTTCTTTCGAAGCCGCTCCATTGCTCTCTTTCCTCCCTCACCATAAAGGAGAGGGATCTGGATATCAAAAATTCCAAACAGCGAGTATGCCTCGTCTTCTTCTCGAGTAGTCTTGCGATCTTTTGCCCATGACAACCGGTCTTCGACGTCGAATTGTGACAAAGGTGCTCCTCGAAGCGCAAGAACTGCGATCCTTGTTATTTCGTGGATCAGTTGCTCTAGATTCCTCTTATTGCCTAAGCGCTCCCGATCCTTAGAGAAAAACTCAACTGACGTTGGAGCAATAAGCTCTTGAAGGGTCCAGCCTCGTGTAAACCATTTACTTGACCGAAATGCTGATTCCCAAGTATACTCGGTGAACGAGTTATTTGCCTTCCCCTTCTTTGTCGACACATCTGAGAGATAGACATAGCATTTGACAGCGTTGTGGTACCAGCGAAACATCGAGTTGATAGCCTCCTGGAGCTCGACAGCATTGGATTTGTCGATACAGCAGGTGTCTACCCAAAAGTATTGCAAGCCGTCGCGCTTTGCCTGTTCTCCGCAGAATTGTATTTTGCCGTAGCCTGCCATTTCTGTGCCAGCGCCATTCGATAGATCTGCAAATGTGACCTCCTCTTCTTCCCATCTGTGTGAAAGTATAGCATATGGGGGAATGTCGTTGAAGAACTCTTTCAGAGAGAACTGTCCATCACCAAGGTATTCTAGTAGTCGCATACTTCGAATAGGATCGAAGGATTATAAGGAAAGAGGATTGCCGCCGAATTTTGTATTGCTAATTAAGTATACGTGCTGAGTCGTTGGTTGAGGGGGCAGAACTCGAGGCCTGGAGGCTGGCGCTTATATTCACTCAGCTGAATGCCAGCCTTATCGCGATGTGCATGCATCACTGCGAGCGTGCAAACTCAGCCAATCGCGAGGTGAATGCTGCAAGAGCTCATGAATGGTTGTCTACGCCATGTAATGGGCACTTGAGCCATGACTTGTTGTCGCTGAGATGTACTACACAGTATTGTAACAACTGGTCTCTGTGTGTGTGTGTGTGTGTGTGTCTATTTAACGTCTTGGCGGACCCGCGATCAAGTCGCGCGCCCTTCAGTCCCCGTCGGGGCAAAAGACGCCAGGGGAGGAAGGCCCCTGGCTTCCTGTTCTAGCTAACTAGTTTACATGTGTTCTTAAAAATGCTATGGCAGGGTCTATATTTCCGCCATAGCTGTTGGTTCGTCTGCTCGAGGAGGGAGTTTTGTAGTGCTGTCTACCCTTTATAGCATGATCCCCCGTCTCGTGATCCTTCCCCTATAAAATCCCGCTGCTTTCCACTGGTAGGTATACATTTACTACTGTAAGACAGTGTATCTTAGAAAAACCACGTAGGAAAAGAACTAAGATAATACCTACTGTCCCCTAAGGTGTCTATTATACAGGCCTCGGGCTAGGTTACAAAGTAGACTACCAGGGACTTTTCATGAGTCCTATAGTGTTATAGACCAAAGGCTCAAGAACAAAGCCGTGCCTCTGCTTCCTCCTCCTACTACGCTAATCCATCTATCTCCTCCCTTCACTAAATTCCATATCCATCAAGCGTTCCTGCCCGCGAGTCCCACCAGTACTAACAGCCGGGTCAAGTCCCCAAATTCTTCCCAGGCCTTAAAGGCTTCGTTCCTAACCACAAAATGGGGCACTACTTCATCTCTTTGGCCCCGTGGTAGATTGCTTAATATCCCTAGCATATAGTATATCGAAATTCGAGTAGAGGGGGCATCAGGCATTTAGTGAAAACTTTACAACGTAGCCCCAGAGGTGTCGAAAGGATACCCAAGGGCTCGAGAATACGCGCTACAAGCGCTTAAGGATATCTTTCGAGTTATTCGAGGTTGTCTTTGATGGATAGGCCTCTGTTCTAGCGTTACTATAGTCGTGAGGCCAAAGGTAATTCCGCCGTTATCAATTGCAATGCACGCCACACAAAAGACAGCCGAGGGCGACGACCACAACCAGCTCCATCTAACTCAAACTTAGCTCTACAGATACTTAAAGAGTACTACTCATAGAGTATTACCTAAAGAGTACTAGAGGTTCGTAGGATACACCGCGTACAGGTGTTGAGTCGTCGCATCCAGTAACAACTAGTCTGCCCTTAAAGTAGCTTTACACACTATGCTATATTACACGTGACATATTGAAAGGCTATAATAAGTACGACTCGCCTTGCTGTAAATTCAGCGTTGGGTAAATTCTTCCTCGCTTATTAACATGCAGTATTTTGAGTACCTCCCGCCTTTGTCCGGATAAATCCGGCAGGCAGGTTTCCTCAAGCTTTATGTTCTTAAACTTTAGAGTTATATTCGAATTTAATATAAGCACTATGCCACCGTCCCGAATTCCAGGGACAGGTCGATTATCATAATAAAACAGGGGGTGACAGCTGTTACAACTTTTGACGCTCTTAACAAAACGATCGATAGCACAGCTAAATTTTAATATTTTCTCAACTGCAAGTCAGGCCCTTATAGAGAAATAGCTGAAGAACAACAGCAAATTGATTATAGCATTATATATTTATATAGTGGAGAATCAAGTCGTAAATTAGAAAAAGAATTCGGCACACCGGTTTTTTCGGCACGCAAGGATGGACGTTACAAAGGATAGTTTCCAAAGAAGATTGTTTACCCTCTCAAGCGATTTGATGGACTCCCCCGTGGCAAGATTGAGATCATAGAGCACTTCGTCAAAGATTTAGAAAATGCAACTGGAATTGAGAAAACAACTCTCGACATACCTGCGCTCTGGAAACAAATCCGCCCGGCGAATGAGGACAGGACAATGGAAGATTACGTGGGAACGGGAAGTATACTATCTGGCAACGCAAATAACAATGCTAATCAAACATAAAGACACTGGCCCATATTCAACTCTATGATTGTTATCATAACAATTCCAAATTCCGACGTGACTACACCCAAGCGACAGGCCACGAGCCATATGTTAACCCAATGATTCGATACAAATGGTAGATAACAACTTGTTTTCCAAAACACCATGTCTCTGTAATCTTGATTACTGATTCCTATATAGGAAGCTCGGACGCGATATCAGCCGTCTCGAATACACCACCGCAATAGAGGAACAAGAAACTTTCAAATCCTTTATCACGGAGCATGTTGTCTCAGAAGAAGCCATCATGATCCTTCCTCTTACAACCGCCAATGTGATGTACAGAGATGACTATCTCGGGCAAGTATCTTCCTGAATCCTGAGTCTTACTATAGATAGAGAAGGCGTCTAATAATTCAGCAGGTCGCCTGAGGAAGTTGGCAATTCCTTACAAGGTTTTGGCCTCCAGCCTATAACATTTTCAGCACTTCCAGGCCTCCCAATTCTCTCTATACCAAGTAATTTTCAACATACATTTCCCAAATTTTTATCTACTAACCACGTGTATGTAGTTGGAGAATATTTTATCAAATCAAAGGTTACGGGTTCTATGGTCTCAGAACCCGTTGCGTTAGGTATTATCGGACCTCCTGGTTAGTTTCATGTCTATAATATTCTTGGAAGTAAAGTATTGACACTTTTATAATAGGATCTGAGGATGAGCTTATCGGCTTGGTTCAACGGGTTTTGATAGCTAGTGGTCGATCGTTGATTGTGAAAACTGGAAGTTGTGTTTTTTAGGTCATCGTTTGTTTTAGCTTCGTTTGTTACTTAGCGTGATTCTAGTTTCAGCTGGGGGTTGTAGGTAAAACGAGTCACTTTTAAATCGTGATTGAAAGAGGCGTAGGCCATAGACTGATTTAAAGTACCAGTTTGTCTTACTGGTATTTATTTTACAGGAGTCTAGATTGTCTCTTGATTTAATTAATTTTTCTGAAATAGAAGGGTATTACATAACAAGAGACCTGATATACACACTTCTATTCGCTGTTTCTTCGCATAATTCCTTATTTCTAATCGTTTACTCAACAAGGAAGGGTAGTTGAGATGAAAGTTCGGCCTTCAGTAAAAATTGAATCTTCAGTTACACTTTCATCCGTATTCACTCTTTACCTTTCGTGGGAATTTATTATTATCAATGGGAAGTGTAATTAAACTAAAAAATAATACTTACTTGACTAGCACATTTACCTTAAACATTTGTGTTCTCTTCAAGTAATTTATAGGGACGGAATAAGGAAGTTGAAAATAAAACAAGACGTACTCAGCACTCGAATTAATTCTCTTAACTTATTTATCCTAGACGGAAAGAAATTAATACTTTGGGTTTGAAAATATGTATAACGTGGTTTACCACCGAGTCGGCCATATCACCGAGTCGACCACTTCAAAACCTATACAAAAAAAGTCTGTGCATAACCGTGCACTTTACGCATGTGTAAATAAAAGTATCTAAAATTAAATTCTTAGTTTTGTTAACATATTAAGATTCTTTTTTCTTTATTTTTAAATATTATCTAACTTATACTAAAGTGTTATTTGAAAAAGAAAAAATAGTTAATGATTACAGGGGTCTTTTAAGCGAATCATCAATTAAAGCTAGTAAAGGTAAAAAAGTAATATTTTTATAACCTTCAAACCTTGTTTCTCTAATAAAATTTTAACTTAAAATGAATCTATTTATAAATACGTAAGGTGCACGGTTACGTACAGACGTCTTTTGTATAGGTTTTGAAGTGGTCGACTCGGTGATATGGCCGACTCGGTGGTAAACCACGTTACTACTCTACTATTATTTTAAATTAGTAGAGTAGAGTATGAGTAATTACTTAAGATTACTCGAGTAGTACTTAAGTTATACCTATATATAGAAATTATTACTCGAAGCTTCTAGCCCTGCGCTAATATCACCACCAAGTCTCTAAATTAACGGTCCAAAACAGCTCGAACTACTCGAATAGTATTTAATAGAAGTAGAGTGGAGTATAATTAGGTCTTAAAATATATTGAATAGAGTTTGAATCGGTGTCACAACTCTACTCGTTTTTAGATTGGTTAGGTCTCAATGAATTTTGAGACAACTACCTTTAGCAGGATATTTCGAACAAAATCATTCTTCTACTGAATCTCGGACGAACAAATATCGAATGGTCGGGAGAATGACGAACAACGGAGGTGGATTCTCTCAACGAGGTAAAACAGTTGAAAGCCTCTCCTTTCTACAATCCTAACAAACTCACTGTTGTCCACAAGTCACCAAGTCACTTGAGATAATTTCCTATAAAACTTTAAAACAGTAATAGAGCTCTCTTTGCTATGAACTTGCAAGCTATTTACAATGTGAAAATTGGAAATCTAATAGCCACCGACCGACTGAACCATGGACCTAACCACCATTTGTGAGATCTCATCTGAATATCAAAACGCCTTTAGAAATCTCCCCCTTGCTCAAGACCATGATTATCTCTTCTCAATGGAATTATAGGCCTCCAATTGGTCAGATCCTCCCTTTTCGGCCATGGTAACGCTTGGTCTTCTCTCCTCTGATGTGGATGTGCCAGCATCACCAATGACACCGCTACCATCGCTATCTGTATACCCGATCTTGGTAGCACTGAAGCCGTCGAGTTCCTTTCGGCAGAAAGTGTTGAGATAGATTGGGAATGCAAAAGCCACGAAGAATCCGGTAAGGGGAACAGCCATGGAGATGTGGTAACCCTTTTTATCAGCGAGTAGTCCGGTGAGCGAGGGGAACAGTGCACCACCACAGACAGACGCAATAATCCACGAAGATCCACGCTTGGTGTGACGACCCAAACCTCGGATGGATAGAGTGAAGATGGTTGGAAAGATACAGGATTCGAAGAAGAGAACGAGTGAGAGGAATGCTACTCCTGCTTCTCCTTTGATTCCAATTGCCAGAGCGATGAACACCATGATGGCACTCATAAAAACAAGTAGAACGAGACGGGGCTTGACAATCATCATGAGACCAGCTGCTGCGAAACGACCAATAGCAAAAAGACCTTGACCAATAGCGTATCGGTCGGAACCAGCGGCCTCAGATATGCCTGCTGATTCTTCGGCGTATCTGATGAAATTTGCAGCAACACCAACCTGATGAATTATTAGTACACATTTGAAACTGGGGGAACAATATGTAGAATACATACCTGAGCTCCAACGTAACAGAACTGTGCTGCTACTCCGAACATGAGCTTGTATTGCTTTCTCATCGGTTTGTCAACATAGCCGGTTAACCCAGAGCATTGCTCGGCTTGCAAAGCCATATCTGCATCCGTGACTTCTGGAAGTGGAGAGAAGAAGAAAACTATAGCCAAAAGGAAGACAAACGCTGCAATTCCTAAAAAATAATCAGTGAGTGTGGATAAACATCGATTCACAAAAGAGTGCTGCAATACCAAGATATGTCCATTGGACTTTGCTCAAATCGGTTGGATCGGTATTACTGAAGAAGACACGGGATGCGAGAAGTGGAGCAATGACCGAGCCGACAGCCTGGAAAGATTGAGACAATTCCAAACGGAACTCGGAGAGTCTTGGAGGCCCGCAAGTGGCAATGAATGGATTGGCGCTGGTCTCCAGAGTCGATAGTCCAGATCCAACGATGAAAAGACTGCCACAGAAACCTGGGAAGCTTCGATAGACTGCTGAAGGCCAGAACATGAGTGCTCCTACACCGTAAATGCAGAGACCGACGATGAATGTCCAGCGGTATCCGAATTTTCTGACAATCCATCCCGAATATGTCAAAGGACCAATAAAATAAGCTCCGAAATAGGCGCCCTGGAGACCACCTGCCTTTGCAGCGGTGATGTTGAGGGCTGTCTGGAATTTTGCGTTCAGAACATCCAGCAATCCATATGCAAAACCTATAGATCGAGTTAGAGTGAGTAAAGTAGGATATAGGAAGGTGTGGTGTTTACCCCAAAGGAAGAAAAGGAGGGTGACCAAGGCAATTGGATAGATCGATTGACGAACTGTCAAGGCAGATGCACCTGTCAAACCTCGGTTTGACACTGATTGTCTGTGAGTGTTGGTCATGGCTTCGGCAGCGGATGGGCGTCGTTGGCCAAGGACCTTGAAAAAAGTAAGTGGTCGAAGGTCAAGTTGATCAATGGTGGTTTCACCTCCTCAATTTCTGGTTCTTCCTTTTTGCCAAACATCTTGACGATTGATGTGTCCTCTGTTCAGGTGAGTTGTTCAGCGGGAGAAATTGAAAAGCAGTGAAGGTGATGGATTTCTGAAGAAGGATGCTCAGAATCAGGCGAGGGAATGTGGGATACTTATACCTGGTGTTGTTGGAAATATTGAAAGGCCCAATTCATCAACCACTGGACGAGAACTACTACTAGTCGATAGGGAGCTCCAGCAGAAGGTTTACCTGTGCATGACACCGTCGACTACAGGCGTCAAACTAAGTCGCAATGTGGACAAGCGCGAAGAATCCCGAAGACATCGGCCATGCCGTGGACCAGAAAATAGGGTTTTGAGGAGACACACAGTTGAATCCGGAGCCGCGAAACGGGATCATTAGACTAGTTTTGCAGATATGGCAGTTCATGATATGCATACCCCATGTATCTCGGTTGCTTGGCTGGCAATAGAAGAAGCATTGGCGTCAACGCGAGTAGCGTGGTAAGGAATTGTTGGGAATGGGAAGAACCCCGTGGTTCTCTTGAGGCTACAAGAAATACATCTCGCATGGGATTCTGGTGCCGGTATGCTGAGAGTCAGTTTCACGTCGCTAAAACTTACAAGTGAAATGATATAATTGTCAAAGGACACTCTACATTTCTAGTAGTAGAGTGTTGATCACTTTCCCAGTACGACAGATAGACAGCATGGAAATAGTTCTTGGTCGATAGCCGATGTCGAAAAGGCCGCTGCAAGATCGGAAGACTAGGCCTTGCCCGCCTGCAGTTGATATTAGCCAGTGGTAAGGACCTGATGCACCTCATCGCAAGGGAGAACCCCCAACGCCACCACTAAGCTCTTTGGATCGTCCTAAGAGAGTTTGGGGATGTCCACACTCGTGACCTGTGAAGCTCTTTTTAGAGGACAGTTAGAGGGGGCGGTTGTCAGTTAAGCATTGCTAGACTCCTTTCCCCGCAATTGTGATCGCCGCTCGCCTACTTTGCCCCAGACTTGGAGAGCGGGACTCTTCTTGTTTACAAGTCATGAAAGGCTGGATGAGGCTCATGGGAAATGTCTCAACGCCATGTGGATTCCAAAAGGTCGCGTGTGTGTTTTTCAGTCGTCATTCAGCATCATGGACATTGAAGATCATTGTCGTGCCAGACATGGAAGATTACCAAAATGAAAAATAGATGGTAGGTCGCGGGAAGAAGCCCGCGACCGTTTCTTGCCATGTTGAGATGCAGGTTGGGTAAGACGACGCCATAACAACCAGCCAAAAACTATGGGAATATCCGAGAGGGTAACGCTGCAATGTGGTAATTCCAAAAGGTTGGTGGCGAGAAGTAGGTGTGTGTGCTAACGGCACTTGTGTGAAGGAGATGGTTGGAGGAGGAGGCTTGTTGTTGAGCAAAGCTCACTAGCGTGCACGGTTGCCAAGTAAAAGCCATCGCTGGATCTCTCGCCCTCTTTTCCCCCCTCAAATTCACACTCAAGTTCAACACGTCCACCCGATACACTGTAACGAAAATACACTAGACGACTTCTAGAACCCCAGGATAGGGCCGAAAGTCTCCAGGAATCTCTCAATTTCTACATCTGTGGCTTAAGAGAGACCAATGCTCTCATGCCCTTTAATCTCTAGATGTCCCCTTTGTCGGTCCGAATATGATTCCTGCGTATATCACAATATGTTTCGTGGCTTTTGCAAGTCATTATTGGAATCCAGTTTGTAATCCCCAAGTCATGAAGCTGTTGACGGGGTCCCCGCATTCGCTTTGACTACATTTTAAACTCAGGGATTATTCTACGGCAAGATCCGAACGAATTTCTTAACAAGTCGTACGAGAGACACAACGTTCTGAAGTATTTTTCGGCCGTAATGGCTTGTGTTTAACAGGCGTATGCTAGTTGTTGTCTGTCAGCCACAGTTTATTCGTTTCTCTCTTTTTCAACAACTCAAAGTTGTCTCTCAACAGTTTGAACTCGGGCCTTCAGTGAGATGATTTATTTCGGCCGTCAGGTCAGGTCTGAAAGATTGTTTAATGAATCAATGAATATACGAGGTGTTATTTTGTACAAAGCAGTCCTTTCACTGGCAGCTCCTACTCGGACTTTGAAGTTTCAGGATTCTCACTCTGTCCTTCTTTCTCTTTCATAAAGAAAATATTTTCAGAGCTAACTTTACGTTCACATTCTGGTGTTGTGATACTCTGTAGGAATGTTCGTTATTAAACCTAAGTATTCTACAAATATTCTTCACTGCATGTTATCTTCAATTATCGGCGTTGAACTTTCTTTGATAAATCCAACTCTTTAGAAAATCTGTCAGCAATTTTACGAAATAGAAATAGGCAAGTAAAGTTACTTGTTCAAACAGGATTAAGGAAGCAACGTTACAGTAATGCTCAGAATGAATAAAAATAGGGTTCTTCAACAAAAATGGAATATTCAAGTGCCGGTTTACGAGGCGTTTGCCATTGGATATTTACTTAGCCAGGGTATGCAAGGCAAGGTTTAGGTACTGATATGAAATTTATTCCATTATCAAGTTTTTCTTATAACTATATTTGTACATCGGCTATAGCTAATTTTGAGTAAAAGGGAGAACTCTAGAGAAAAGAGCGTCACGAATAGAAGCTTGAGAGAAGCGAGGTTGGAAATTTTAATACTAGGTACACACGCGATGGACAATAAAAGCCGTAGTAAATAGTGACTAACTAGTCAGTTATTATTCTAGTTATGGTAACTTGAAGTGCTTATTCTACATGCATAGAATACTTTAAGAGTTACTGTAATAAGAACAGCGAGACATATTCACTACTGTTTTAAGAAGACATAGTAACAAAACTATATTTATCAAGTTTCGCATGCCATACAGATAACAGGCACTTATATCCCACCCTCTATACCTGATAAATAGAGATGTCAGTTGAAGGATAACTCACCCGAGGTAGTTCCGGCCCCCACTCAACCCACTTTTTCCTTTCTCGCTTAGCCTTCGCACACAGAAATCTCTGAATAGTTACACCTCACCTTCTTGGACCGAAAATTACTTAAAAGAAATCACAAAAAAACAATTTAAACTCTTTTTGGGGAATTGAACCTCAGATTCTCTCTGACGGGGAATCGAACCCCGGTCTCCCGCGCATCAGGCCTTAATTAAGGCTTTAATGACAAGCGGAAATCATAACCACTAGACCATCAAAGACGTTGTTTGTTTTTGTTAATTTTATGTTGGCAAATTGAGTTAATGAACCCGCCGCTTTTGTGGAGATTTGTGGGACTTCGGTTCTGGTCTCCCGACAACTGACTTCTAATACTATTAATTACTAAAAACGTATTCTCTCGTTATTACGACTCTAGTCTAATTACTAACAGTCGTATATATATAAAGTTGAATTAGGAAACATGAAGTATCTTAGCGCTTATAAGGATGCCTTATACTAATACTATAGAAGTAGCTAGATATATCTATTTCCTATCTAAAAATACATCGCGAATATTCCTATACTCTTTTACTTCTCCTTTCTCTATTAGATAGTTTTATAGAAGGCGGTTAAAATATAACGTAATCGATTCTAGTTTTTAAAGTTTAGTATTAAGACTTAATAATAATATAAAGAAGCTTTAGATTCTAGTTAAGTATACTATTAGTTAGAGCGTAGTACTAATAAAGATACACTAAGGTCGAGAGTTTAACCTTCTTAGTAATTATTTCTAGAAGTAGACTTCTTTTACTTTTTCTTTCTTTTAAATTCTCTATTTCTTATTTTTTATTTATTAGAAACATCTAATAGTTTCTAGTAGTATAGGTATACTTAATAGTTTTTAGTATACTAATAGTTTTTAGAATAGTATTATATATATAAGCGCGCTTAGTAATTAATACTCTCTAGCTAGATATTAGTCTAAGCTTTTAGTATACTTAACGCTATTACCTAGAGTAGCTTACTCTACTTTATTTATATAATTCTATATTATATAACTATAATTAAAGAATATCTACTTAATTAGTAGCTCTTCTTAAGAGCTACTATTTATTTATAGCTTAAGGTAGAGTAAAACTAGAATATAGGTTAAAATCTAACGTTAAAATATATAGGAATATATAGTAGATAGATAAGGTTATATCTAGTAGAGTTTAGAGGCGAGCTATATAAGGCTATTAGCTTAATTCTCTATAAAAGTAATATAACTCTTTTTAATCTATACTCTTATTCTATATAACTATTTCTATAAGACTATAAGACTATAAGTATAATAATATATATAAAGTATAGCCTATACTAGATAGACGGTCTATAGTATAGATTATAGAATCGTAGAACTATCTATTCGAAGATTCTAAGCTAAGGAGAAGAGGAGAGCTTAAGAGAGCTTTAATCTAAATATAAGGTATAGGTCGCTAAGTAAGACTATATAATAGTATATAACGGTTAGAACTATTATACTTCTCCTTAACTTAGAATCTTCGAATAGATAGTTCTATAATTCTATAACCTATACTATAGACTATCTATCTAGCGCGGGCTATACTTTATATATATTATTACACTTAGTATAAGAAACTAAATAAGTAGTAGAGTATATAGACGTGATAGAACTACTAGTATTCTATTATAATATAGAATAATCGATACCTCTCTTCTACCTTTATCTAACCTTCTAGTTATATATATCTAGACCTCTTAAATACCTCTTCCTATCTCTATATTCCTGAAAACATTTCTAGTATCTCTAGCTTTAACTCTACATTCCTAAAAACATTCCTAGTATCCCTAGCTTCAACTCGGTTACGTGTAAAGACCTCTTCGCTAAGACCTCTAGTTAATCCAGCCACCTTAATCTTAGTCTCTTACACTTAGTATCTCTTTATCTAAAGCTGTTCTATTCCCTTTATAAGATTAGATGTTTAGGTATATTAAATTATAAGTAGAATCTTATTTCTAGGAAAGAGGTATTATATTATAAGTTATAAGGTATAATATACTTTATAAGAAGTCTAGATTTATAAGAAGTCTAGATTTTTACTCTACTATTTATTTTATAACAATTATAAAACTTTAACTATATAATATTTACTTCTATTAACTATACTATCTACTTTATTATTAATTAGAGTACCTAGAAGTAGTATATACTAATAATCTATAGATACTATATATTTATAGTATACGAATTTATAGTTTAATTAGTAGAGTTATAGCTTTATATAAAACTATATTATTACTATTTTAAATAAGTTCTCTCTCTTTCTAGCTTATAAGAATACTCTCTATAGTAATATATTAATAGCGTATAGTCTTCTTCTTCTTTTAACGTTTAGATTTAGCTTATAAACGTTAATTTTCCTCTACTAAAATCGTAGCTAATTATATAGTAATCTTATACTCTTTAACTAATTAATCTAATATAATAGTAGTAGAGCTTAAGAGAATATTTATATATCGTTTAATAGAAGCTTTAATTGTCTAGGTTTACTAATCCGCCTTATATAGGTGTTTTAGAGACCTAAGATAGTAGGTTTAGAGATAGTAAAGAAGAGGTAGATATATATAATTAAGTATATAATTTACTTAATACTTAATCTAGGTTATATAGAATAAGGCTAGTAGTTATAAATCTATTATAGATTATATTTATAACTATAGTACTTATATAAGCTATATAGTATATTAAAAGGAAGTCTAGCTTATCGATATAATATATACTAGCTTATATAAGCTCCTCGACTTCTTATCTATATAATCGCTTTAAAACTATAAGTAACTAATATATAACAACTATAAAAGATAAGATAAGTACGATAGTATATAAAGCGTTATAATATTATATTCTAAATAGAAAAGGTCGAATTTAGAAGTAGAATAACTACTATAGCTATTAAGAATTAAAAGTCGATATACTTCTTTTATATAATCCTTAGTATATTTCTTAAATATATTCGAAAGCTACTTTAGATCTAAGGAATTATTAGTCTACTCTTTATTACTAAGTATAATTATCTAATCTACTAGTAATTAATCTATATACTAGGTTAATATATATATCTTACTCTTAAATATAACTATTAAAGGTGTAATAGTTCTAACCGCTACTCTACTAAGACAAGACCCTAGAAGGAACTCGGCTAATCAGAGGTGCCTTGCTTTAGTAGATCCCTTGCTTTAGTAGATCTCTTACTTTAGAGAATCCCTTACTTTAGTAGATCCCTTGCTTTAGCAGATCCCTTGCTTTAGAGGATCCCTTGCTTTAGTAGATCTCTTGCTTTAGTAAGATCCCTTGCTTTAGTAGATGTTCTTACTTTAGTATACGCTAGACGCACCTTATATATTTAAGAGCCTCTAGCTCCTAGGCTTCCGTCTCTTCTTCTCTTTTCTCCTTAGCTTAGAATCCTTATATTTAACAGTTTCTACGATTCTATAACCTATACTATAGGCCTTATATACGTGTCGTTATAAAAGGTAATACTTATCTATTTATATAAATTAATTTAATAACTATAACCTATTCGCGATTCTCTAGTTATATATAAATAGCTCGCTCTATATATTCTAAGCCTATAACAACTTTAGTAGTTATAATTACTCTTATCTAAAAGCTAGTCTTATTAAAATTATATATATCCTCTACTAGTATACTATATTTTATAATAATATTATATACTAATTAAAACTAATCTCGAATAATTATAGAGTCTTTATATTTAGTATACTTATAGTTATATTTATAAGTATATTTCGTCTATAAAGAGTTATAGCGCTTTATAAAGTTATTAACCTAGTATTTTCTAATAATAATTCGACCTACTCTAGTTTACTTTTCTAGTAGTAAATTAGCTATTTAGCGTATCAAGTCTTTCTATACTAGTAGACCTCTAGCTTCTATTAATAACATCTATTATATAAGCGCTAATTCCTCGAGGTTAGTAAGTTTCTAGTTTCGAGGTCGAAAATCGCGTTATAGAATCGCTTCTTTAACGCGGTTATAAGTTATAGAATATAGCGTATCGTATATTATATAAGCTACTTTTAAGCTTATAAATTAACTCTTATTATATATACTAATTATAAGAGTAATTTAACCTTCTTTTTAAGATATTTATATAGTAATTATAAAAGTTATATAGGTTAGAAGTAGATAGAGAAGTTAATAGTAGAGTAAAAAATCTAGACTTCTTATAAATCTAGACTCCTTATAAAGTATATTAGAGATATATCCTCGTCTAACATTCTTCTAAGACATTATTCGAAAGGCTTAGTTTCTAGTATTCGAGATTTAGTTTTCTATATAATACTATTAGCCTTAATCGTTTTATACTAGAGTTTAGTTTTAGGTTTCTAGTATCTTATTTAAATTTTCCTAGATTTCTTATTCTCTAGACTTAGATTCTCTTATATTATTTCTTATATAATCTTCTAGAATAGCTCTTAATTAATTTAAAGAGTTCTTCTCTAAATTAAAGACTACTTTTCTCTATTTAAGATATATTTAGATTTCTATATTAGTCTATTTATATTAATTTTCTTCTTAAAGGACCTTATTAAGTACTATTATATAGAAAAGTTCGTCTACTATCTTAACCTATACTCTATTCTTAATAAGAGTTATATAAAGCTTCTAAAGTACTTTTCTACTTCTAATCTTAAAGAGTTCTATAGTCTAACCCTTAAAGTATTCTCGAAATTCTGTCTAGAGTTTCTTATTCTAAAGCTTTTCGTCTATGAGAAACTTGAATTAAGAGGGTCGAGTAAACTAGAGGCTCGGTAAGCGAGAGGTCTTCGCGAGCACAGGGCATGCGACAGTAGCCCGACAGTAACCCGTAACTAGATCGAAGCTATTAATACTATAGATAGTTTCAAGAAGTGTATAGATAGGAATAGGTATTCGAGGGGTTCCGATGTATATAACTAGAAGGGTAGCTCGAGGCACGAGAGAGGTATCGATTATTCTATATTATAATAGAATACTAGTAGTTCTATTACGTCTACGTACTCTACTACTTGTTTATATCCTTATATTATAATCGATTAAACCCTTAGAGAAGTAGTCTAGTATAAGATAACAAGATGTAAAAAATAGCGACAAGACTAATAATAAGATTAAAAAGCTAGTAACTAGTAGACTAGTAACTATCTAGAACCTAAAGTATAACTAGCGATATATATATAGGTAGAGAGGAAGACTTATAGTAACTATATAAAGAATAATTACTATAGGAAGAGTAGAGAGAACTAACTCTCGATTTGTAAAGAAATATAGAGCTACTACGAAACAATAGTAAGCTATAAGTAGTATTAGAAGAGTATAAAGTAAGGAGAAAACATAAAGTAATCTAGAGTAGGATTAGCGAGTTAGAAGTAGAGGAACACTTGTTTATAGAATTAAGGTTAAGAGAAGAGAGACTTAAGATACTTCTTTAAAACAGAGACGCTTAGATCTAATAAATAGAAGACAGACGTATTATACTAAGTTTAGTATCTAGTATTAGAGAACTACTATTAGAATGTAGGTAGAACGCTAGAGTCTTAAAGATAAGGGATTTAAAACTCTACTAAGAGAGATTAATTAAAGAGGTAGAGGAGTTCTTTTATAATATAGAGCTAAAATAGAGAGAAGATAAGGATATAACCTAGAGAATAGATATAGTAAAGATTATATACTATATATCTACTTTTAAAGGGATTCTAAAAACGATATAGAGGCGTAGAGAGGCTATAGAAGGAATTAGTATAATAATATAGAAGGAGTTTAAGGAATTTATAAAGAATACTATCTCTAACCTAGAGAACTAAAATATAGATGCTCTTATAAAGTAGAAAAGAGTAGAGCATCGAAGTAGCTAGTTAGTATAGTTCTTTATAGCCTACTTAGATAAGTAAGAGAATAAACTTAGAATATATAATAACTTCTAGAAGAGAAATAATCTTTTAGTAAAACTATATAAGAATATTTAGATAAAAATTAATAATAAGCTATATATTCTACGAAAATATAAAGACCTTATTATACTAGTAATCTATAAAGAGAACGTTATCTATTAATATTCTATCTAAAGAGAATATACTTAGTCTAGGGCCGCTATATAAGGACGTAGCCGCTTACTAGCTAGAGAAACGCTATCGTACTAAAGAGAACGCTCTTCTAAGAGAGAACTACTTAACGACTATACCTCTACTATAAAACCTAATAACACGCTAATAGGAAAACAGAATGTTATAAATATCGTTTATTATAAATGTTATAAGAAGAGCTACTATACTACTACCTGTCTAGATCCGACCTGTTATAATTATAGTAAGACAGAGTACCTAGTATCTAGTTATCCTAGCCTAAGACAACTAGGAAAAGTTATTAGCTAGTAGTAATCTCCCCTCTTAGAGCAGCTAGTTAGAAGCTAGAGGCGTGTAAGTAAGCTAAGGAGCTATCCTCGTTTTTAACAGCCGATGTGATTTTAGAAGAAGGAAAGAACAAGCGTAAGCTTAGAGTAACCCTAGATACTACTATAGAGGTAAACTATATATAAAGACGTACTACTATAGAAATAGAACTACTAGTAATAGCTAGAAGGCTAACTATATTAGTAGTAGTATAAGAGTAAAGGATACCTTTCTACGCTAATCACCTATTATAGATAATAATATAGAATACGCTAGAAGAAAGTAGAATTAACGAATTAGAATTTATATTATATAATTTTAATATTAATAGAATTAATATAATAATTAGACTACTAGAACTATAGATACTCTAGGTAGTAATTAACTTTTAGAACCTTATATAGTAATACCCTTTTAAGAAGATAGAGGTTAAGCTATTAATAGTAAAGAAGTTTATATAAGTAATAAAAACTAAGCTATATATATTTACTATAACGATCTCTCTAGCTAGAAGTAAGAAGAGTAGCCGCTAGATTAACGTCGTAGTATAATAAGTCGAACAGACACTTCTAATTAAGTATTAGGATCTTATAGATGCTTTCTTAGAACAGAAGGCTATAGAGCTACTATTATACTATAAAATAGAGTATAAGATTAATATTAAGCCTAGTAGTAAGCTACCTTAGAGACCTATATATATATTATCTAAGAAGAAGCTAGAAGTACTCTAGAAGTATCTAGTAGAGTCTAAAAGGAAGGGTTAGATTTAAAGGTCTACTAGTCTAGTAGAGGCGTCGATTATATTTATACTAAAGAAAGAGAGGAAGCTACGTTTATATATTAATTACTAGAGTTTAAATAAGATTATAGTTAAAGATAGAACACTACTTCTATTAATTACTAAGACGCTAGACCGCCTTTATAGAGCTAAGAGGTTTATATAGCTAGACTTAAAGGATATATATTATTAACTTTAGATCTAGAAGAGCGACAAGTAGAAGACAGCGTTCTATATACGCTATAGACATTTTAAGTATTATATAATACTATTTAGCCTTTATAATACTCTAATAATATTCTAAGTATATATTAATTAGACCTTAGTAGGCCTAGTAGATGTAATATATATAGTATACCTTAATAATATCTTAATCTTCTTAGAAAACCTAGACAAGTATAATATAGTAGTATAATAGATACTTAAACACTTAAAGTAGTATAGACTAGTTATAAACCTATAGAAATATAGATTTAATACTAATACTATTATATTCCTAGAGTTTATAATTAGCCTAGAAGGTATATAGATAGAACTAAGTAGAGTAACCGCTATCTTAGAGTAGCTGTTACTAAGAAGTATTTAAGAAATCTAGGTTATCTTAGAGTTTTTTAACTTCTATCGACGTTTTATCTATAGATACTCTATAGTAATAAAATCTATTACTAACCTACTAAGAGAGAAGTAATCCTTTTAATAGATAGACTAAGTAGAAAGAGCGTTCTAGGACTTAAAAGTAGCTTTTACTACTACGCCTATACTATAACACTTTAATATAAGAAAGATAATTAAAGTTAAGATAGATATATTAGGTTTTACTATAGGATATATCCTCTTATAATTATTTAATAAAGATATAAACGTAAAGTAGTATTCTATTACTTTTTACTTAAGGAAATTTATAGTAGTAGAAGTTAACTATAATACTTATAATTAGAAGCTTCTAGTAGTAGAGATATTACCTTATATACACCTAGTATACTATTATTATTAAGATAGTATCGGTATATAATTCTAGTGAATAGCACCTTATATAAGAGCCTAGTAGATCTATATGCTTTAGGTTATGTAAGTAGCTTACTACTTATATACTTAAGCTTATAGAGCACTACCTCTCTTTACCTTTACTCTTTATATATAAATGAATATACCGATTTAGTTACCTCTAAAGAGAAGGTAACCTAAATCCTATATTCGCCGTTATTACGACTACTAGGTTGTACTAACACTAATTAGTAAGCGCGTATAGATTAGATATACTTATTATATACCTCTGCCTCTTCTTAGATCGTAGTACGTTATAGTATAGTATAGTAGTATTAAAACTTAAAGAGTAAAGAGCTATCTTCTCGGATCGCTAGCTATTAACTTTACTACTATAACAAGTACCTTATAAGTGCTAGAATTATAAAGACTAAACGCTTACGACTTAATCGCTATTAGTACTCTTATCTATACCTTTAGCTATACCTCTAGCTATACTTTTATTTAAACTCTTATTTATACTCTTATTTACACTCTTATTTACACCCTCACGACATTTAGCGGATTTACCTCTTAATCCGTAAACACCTTTAAACCTCGGTAAAGCCAGATTCTAAAGGATTTGAACACCCTATACCTAATTTAGCTAGAATCTAAGGCTTCTACACCCCTACACTCTACACCTAATTTAGCCGGAATCTAAGGCTTTCTACACTCTACTTTCTACACCTCCCTTGCTTAGTAACATCATGGCTGAACTAATAGAGCCACAAATCGAGCTTAGTAAGAAGGACCTTACAAAGTTTGTTACTAAGCACATCGACAAGTATAAACAGATGGAAGACGACGATAAAGTACTTTAGGCTACTTTCCAAGAAGACTTTAAAGACTAGGATAAGGAATACTTTACAATAGTAAACAAGTCCTAGGTTATTAAGTTATGTAA
The DNA here is from genome assembly GCA_001399465.1 of Hymenoscyphus scutula. Taxonomy (NCBI): domain Eukaryota; kingdom Fungi; phylum Ascomycota; class Leotiomycetes; order Helotiales; family Helotiaceae; genus Hymenoscyphus; species Hymenoscyphus scutula. The sequence goes on along the minus strand of LKTO01000013.1, from coordinate 6,660 downwards.
GACACTTCGTCGTAGAGGTGTATAGATTAAAATGAACAGTAAAAAGGTACACATAGCTACAGCACTTGTCAATACTCTAAAGGAGATTAACCCGGTTGAATGGACAGATGAGGAGATACTTAGTATCATGAAAGGCAAGGACACTAACTCAGCAGGATTTAACCGACGATATAAGACGATATATGATCCCTCCTTTCAATATAGGGATCCTCTTCAACCTTAAAGCACTCCTCCTGCTCAACTGCCTACTCAACTTCCTGCTCAATTGCCTGCTTAATCGCCTACTCAACTACCTGCTCAATTACCTACTCAACAGCTTGCTCAACCTCAAGGTACTTAAGGCAATCCTTAAAGCACTACTCAAGGTACTCCTCAGGCACCTTAAGCCACCCTACAAAGCACCCTAAACTCGAACCCCACAGACCCTGCCCTTCTTGGAACTGCTACGGCACAACAACCACAAGGAATTCTTACGTATAGGCCCCTAGCGGGCACAGCACAGCTAAGTCAGCGTATAAACTTCCCTACCACATACCAGTTCCAGCAACCCCAGATGGTCACAAACCCCTTCCAGCCCTAGCAAGCACAAGCACAAGCTACCCAGACAGCCACCGGTAGCACTTTGCCCCCTGCACCTCCTACACCACCTATACCTCTAGTACCCCCTGCATCTCTCGTACAACTATGGCAGCCAACTCTTGCCTAATTGCAAGCAAAACCAGGGTATAGACGAGAATTAACGAACTTAGCAAAGACCTACACGGACGATATGAAGTACGGAGGCACTAGCGACAACTTTAGACTCAAAGTCACAATACTCTTTAATGTCTGCATTAGGTGTGACATACCTGAGGCAGCCTACGTAAAAGCTCTGCCTATTATACTCAAGGGGCTAGCTTTGGACTTTTACTACGCAACCCTTGCTACTACTAACCTACCTTTTTAAGACCTCTACTATACTATTCAGGACTACTTTAAAGACGTAAGCTATAAGCGAGCCGCGCTTACAGAATAGAACAACCTGAGTCTCAACCTTGTCAAATCCTAGAACCCGGATAAGACAACCACTTAGTCCTTCCAACTCCTAGTAGCTAGGCTCTAAGTACTTCGTCATAGACTTACCCAGGACCTCTAGACTAACTTCTTCCTCTCAAACAAGCTTGTACTCGCTTGCCAGGATACTCCTGAGTACCAGATAGCATGCTCTTCCCCTCCGCCCTCTTCTCAACTGTTAGCCACTGTTAGTGCTCTTAAGACGTCAATTACCGCCTACGAGCATGCCCACAGTACTACTACTACCAGCCTGGCAACAACCTATATGACAGACCGCAGGTTCCAATCCTCACGTAGTAACTCACGTACAAGCCAGGGGCGCGGCTATCGTGGAAGCAACTACCGCAAGAACAAGAAGCAATGCTTTGTCTGTAAGAAGCAAGGCTGCTGGTTAACAAACCACCCTGAGCATGAGCGTAACCAGGCAAGAGATCGCTTCAAGTCAAGATATCAAAACAAGCTTAGAGGGGAATTTAACGAACCTGCCTTTGAAAGGTCATTTAGATAGTACGTCCTTGAGTACGAAGGAGGATAGTTCAACTCCCACGATGAAGCATTTCAAGTTGTTATTCTTAAAGACAATAAAGAAGAGCCCTTGAATACCTCTAAGCTCGAAGAGAGCGAGAGCGAGAGCTTTATAACTTCGCTTGGCCAAATTAGTACTTCGAGCGCTACAAGCATCACTTCCAAGCTCTCTGAGGCAGCCTGTTTTCATGCTTTTACAAGCTCGCTACCTGCCCCACCCTCTAAAGACGAGGAAATCGAGACTCTAATAGCCACAGGAGCTAAACGCTACAACTCAAGCTACTGGTTTAGCATTATAATCGATACAGGCGCAGCCTCAAAGTCAACTGTAGGCTACGACCAGTACATGGCCTATAATTCAATTTAGAGCGCCTCTATTACTATAGCTTTAAAAGGTAAAGTAACTATTAAATTTAGCATTAGCGTAGCAGTATCCCTAGGCTCTATACACGTTAATTCACCTATTAGCCTGATTGAATTCTATATACTTTAGACAGACACCTCTTTCCTACTTTACTTAGTAGATATAGACAAGCTAGGAGTCTACTTTAATAACCTTGAAAACACGCTTATTACTCTATAATACAAAGTGTTAGTAGTATAGCGCTTTAGACACCCCTTCCTAGTTTAGAGAGAGTCTTTATACTCCTTTCTATAGAAGTCCCTAAGCTAACTAATAGAGACTAAGATTCGTCGACTTTACAGGTACTTTAGACACCTATCTATTAGCTACCTCTAGCTCCTACTAGAGCATACTAGCTACGATATTAACCTAGGTATACTTAAGTACCTAAACGAGTACTACTACTACTACTAAAAGTATAGAAAATCCTCTAGCTACTTCTACTTTACTCTCTACGATAATATTAAGTTTAACTATAATATCTACGTTAACATTATATATATTAAGAGCTAGCCTCTATTATATATTATAGACGAATATACTCGCTTCTAAGCTAGTAAGTAGCTATATTAAATCTTAGCTAAGTATATATAGGAAAAGCTATAGAAGTACTAGATTAATATCTACCTTAGACCTCTAGATCTAATAACTTATAACGCTAGTAAGAACTTTATAAGTAAGGAATTTAAGTAATTTATAGGTTTAATAAGAATTTAAACCAAGGTCGTGCCTATAGAAGCCTATAACTCAATTAGAACGGTAGAACGCTACTATAGCCTACTTAGAAGAGTATACTTAATTATAACTAAGAAGCTATCTAACCTTACTAAAGATATAGCTCTTTAAATAGCTTTTAAAGTAATTAACGATATAGTAGGACCTGACAGCCTTGTCTCTACTCTACTTGTGTTTAGCGCCTACCTATATATAGCTGAGTTTAACGCTCTCTCGCCCTCTATTAGCCAGCGTACAAGCATACTTAAGAAGGCTATAGAGGAGCTACGTAAACTCTAGGCAAAACGACAAATCAACGATGCTCTTAATCAGCGGAATAGCTCTACAAATAGCCTACTCAAGGACCTACCTCTTAACTCAGACGTCCTTGTATAGCGTGAACCTAGGAGGTGGACTAGCCTCTTTACGCTTATAGGAATAACAAATGAGAAGTGTATTATCAAGCTGCCTAGCAGATCTACAAAATTCTACTCTACAGTAGTAAAACCCTACCTTACAGACCTAGACCTACAGGAACTACCGGCCATCTAGGAACCTAACAACTAAGAAGTATTCTAGCCAGCCACGCTACCTAAAGTCATTCAACTAAGGCGTGGCCTAGGTAGACTATTAAAGACTCAAAGACAGCCTCTAGAGTAACTATAGGAATAATCCTATAACCAGCCTCTAAAGCGTAGCCTAGGGAGACCACGGAAACAACTAAGTACCTTAAATATTAACGTCTATCTCGCTAAAGATACTACTACCTCTACCTCTAGTTAATTTAAGCATTCCTAGACGTAGGAGGTTAATAAGCTAATTAAACGCAATGTTTTTAAATACATCCGGCCATGTGACCTCCTAGAAGGCGCTAGAATATTTAACTTAAGATTTGTAGATAGTATTAAGAACGAGGGTATAGAAAAGGTATATAAGAAATCAAGGCTTGTTATCTAGGCATATAACGATAAAAACAAGTCTTAAGTTCTAACTCAATCACCTATAATTTAAAGAGTCAGCTAGCGAATTATCCTTGCTATAGCTACTATATACTCTAAGTTAAATGTCTACCTTAGAGATATTACCTAGGCATATACCTAGTTAACTACAAAGCTTAGTCGCGATTTCTATGTACGCCCGCTCTAAGGAGTACCTTAATAGAGCGGAATTTACCTCAAGGTTATAAAACTACTCTATAGCGTACCTAAAGCTAGGAACTACTAGTTTAGCACCTACTATAAACACTACCTTGATAAGCTATACATGTTACAATCTACATACGATCCCTGCCTACTCTCTGTTAGTAAGTAAGAGTAATTTAGAGTCGTCGGTCTCTAGACTAATAATACTCTAATACTAGTAAACCCAGGGTTTGCTACAGCTGAAGAGGAGCAATTACAGAAGGCTGAATTTACTTTAAAACCTAGAGAACAGCTTACAAACGACCACCCACTCAAATTCAATAGCGGCAAAATCACACTTTAACTAAACGGTTTAATACTCTTGACCTAGGAAGGCTATACTAAGTACTTGAAGCTAGTAAGCACCTTACTAGCGGACCTAGTAAGCTCCTGGGGCAACGTTCGCTAGAATGCCTTAATCAAGGACTAATATATAGCACAACGAGCTCGTGGAGCCTACCTGGCCACGGTCTTACAGCCAGAGGCCGCTTTTGACCTCTCCTTTGCTGCCTAGAAGGCTGAACCTCAAAGCTAGGACATTATACTTCTCAACAAGCGAATTCAATAGCAAATCGACAACTCTACTAGAGGCCTTTAATTTGTTAAGCTAGACAAGAGCACTCTTAAGTTAGTTATATTCACTGACTCCTCCTTTGCTAACAACGAGGATTTCACCTCTTAGATTAGCTATGTTCTTATACTAGTAGATAAAGTAGAGAACGCTAACATTTTACACTAGTCCTCTATTAAGTGTAAGAGAGTTATACGAAGTGTCTTAGCTTTAGAATTATATGTAATAAGCGCTGGATTTAACATAGCTACGTCTATCAAGGTAACTTTAGAAGCTATTCTTAATCTTAATATACCTCTTATAGTTTACACTAACTTAAAATCACTTTACAAGTGTCTAGTTAAACTTAGAACTACTAAGGAGAAGCGTCTTATGATAGACGTAATGTGTCTATAGTAATGTAACGATTCTTAAACTAACTAACTAAGGTACTGAGTATCGCTAGGGTTTGTTCTTATAAAGAGGTATAATTAAGGTCTAGGTGTTTACTCGAAGGTAAACTCGTCACTTAACTATAAAGCTGTTAAGGTAGTAATAACAATGTAATATTAAGTTAAGTACGAAGCTTCTATCTAATAGTAGATGTACTAGTCTTATATAGAACCTTCCTGCTCGTAGCTGCTATAGTCGACCGTTTGGCTATAGTCGACATAGTCGACACGTTAGCTATGTCGTATATTATATGATAGAGATATAATGAAATCCTTAGATTACTTAGCTAACCTAACCGATCCCTTGATACTATAAGAGTATATAATAGTACTTAACCTATTAGAACGCTGCCTAGTCTTTACTAGTTATATATATACGTGATTTGTAACACTATCCCCTTCTTAGCCTAGCGTGTCCCTATACTTAAGTATAACCTAAGAAAATAACGTTAGAAGGTTATTAGCCCTCCTTCTTTTAATATAAACACTACCTACGCTATAGAATATAAACGTTAGATTAAACTTACTAAACGTATTAATAGATCTAGAGAAGAGATGTCGCTCTATACTTAATATAAATGTTCTAGCTATAAGTATATAGTACTTTCTATAACCTCTAAGGCTAACAAATGTTCTAAGTATACTTGTTAAAAGAAACCGTGCGATATTAAATCGCGGAACTAAATACTCTTACTTTTAGACTAGTCTTTAATCAACTAGTAATAGTAAAGGTTATGAGATAAGAAGGAGAAAGCCTAGTAGTTCTAACAGAAGGCTGCTACTAAGGTCCTTTATTTATAGAGGTTATAATACTAACTCGACGAGAAAGAACAGTGCTTGATTTGTTTAGGACTGAATTCTATAGCCGAGTTAGAGGCGAGGAAGGCGGAGGAGAAGGATGAAAAGAATTAATAGAAGGAACAGGAGGAGAGGGAGAAGTAAGAGGCGGAGACCGCTTAGCTGGCCACCCTCTACACCTCTACTACGTCCGACCCGATTCCCGACCTAGGTCTCGACCCTGGTTTCTTTAAAGCTTTTCCTACTAACTACGCGCTATAGATAGACTTAGGTTTTAAGAATAGAACTCCTTAAGTTCTACCGAGTACTAGCTGATATTCTCTTTTAGTTCTTAAGTATTCTCTAAATATAGATAATCTAACTATTTAATTAAATACTTAATCTTACCTCTAATAAGTCTATAGTTAAGAATCTTCTTAACCTTATACTTAATATTTAGGTTAACTAGCTAGATCTCTATAAGTAGAGCTAGTAGTACTTCTAGTAGTACTAGTTTAAGAAGTAAGATATAGAATACTAGAAAGATGTTTATTATTTTTAGTAGAGTTAGTTTATAATTTAAAGGTTCTTTTATTTACTTGATTTTAAACAGTCTAATATATATATAGTCTAGTTTTCTACTTAGTCTTTTTATGTCGATGTTTTTTTACTATAAGTAGACTTTATCCCTCTCTTTTAGTATTAGCTTCTAACTATATCGTTTATTATAGTAGTACGTGTTATACTCTACTATAAACTATAAGTCCTCTACGAGTTTCTTATATAGGCCTTTAATCTTTAAGGCTAACACTTAAGCTAACTAGTTGTTACTCGTCGTTTTTATTAGTCTATTATATACTAGTAATTTATATCTAAAGTTAGTATAGAATAGTAATATAAGTGTTATTTCTATAGTTAAGCTATTATATATAAACTAAGCTAAAGGCAACAGTTCTACCTAGTTGTTCTACTAGTAGTTTATATAGTAATAGAGGTATGTTTTAA